>CAJQZM010026044.1:0-11110 GCA_907164665.1 Colias nastes
GCTGAAAAAAATTTTTGGACCACTGAAAACGGGCCACCCTGTATATAAAATTCTCGTGTCACAATGTTAGTCTGCATACTCCTCCGAAACGGGTGGACCGATTCTCATGAAATTTTCTGTGCATATCGGGTAAGTCTGAGAATCGGCCAACATCTATTTTTCATATGTACCACGGGCGAAGCCGGGGCGGGCCGCTAGTTTCTTTATAAAAATAAAGGAATGTTTCCTTTCAGCAAAATTTGCTATCTCCAGTATTTCTAGTAAGTACTTTCACCCAGGGCCCATCGAAAATTTCCACACTGTATTTACAAACAAATATATAAATATGCAAATATTGCTCGTTTAATAGTATAGAATAAGAAGTTAATTTATTTACACCAACAATCCTAGGATAGGTAATAAAATCAAACTACTGATTTATTTATATTGTGGCGTGCTCGCCGTTGTACTTGCCGCTCGGTTCTAAATATATACGAGCGGCGACTACAACGTGGTCGGGAGCAAAACTAGCACAGGTCCTCCCTCGAAGACGTCCGGTTGGACTTTGGCGGCACTGGCGTGGTGCGCGCGAGTCGCATATTACGTATTATATTTTATATAAAAAAAAATAAGGGCTAAATTATAAATCTATCCAAAAATTTTACTGTAAAACCTGATTAGTAAATGAAATGTAAAATTTTCATAAAAATAGCGTTTCCCTAATTCGCATAAAACTGAAAATGCTTTCAAAATCGATGCTACTTCTGATTTTTTTTTTATCGAGTTAAATGTTTAATATTGTGTTTCTATCCAAAAATTCCACTAGATCAAACGTTTATCTGTACTATATATTTTTTTAGGATTTTAAATATGATGATTTCTCTGAAAATAACATGATTTAGAAACATTAATTTCGGTCCAAGGCCCCTTAATAGAAAATGGGAATATATTAATTTTGTTACTTGCCCCGGGGTTGGTTGGGTAGCTACGAAACTGCATTTGAAACGTACCAAAGGCACCTACGATTCGCCTAATATACAAGATAATTGGCATTGATTTGAAGCCACGTTGCAATAGAGAATAACCAATTAATTAGTACTAAATGGAGGTATTCCCTGGTATTTGCCGAGTAATTACATAGTACAAATTGAAATTGCATCTAATCCGATTTCTAGTGAGCATGCAACGCTGCTATTGGTTCTTTATAAGGAATTTTTAATTAGATATTACTATTGTAAGTTTTAGTGTTTCTTAGGATAGTTTATGAGTACATATTTAGATGTACAGGCCTACGGAGCGGAGCAGTGAAATACATAGGGCTGCACAAGCGTGAAAATATTACAATTAACAGGTCGTTTTATTGACGTTTATTTGTTGGTTGAATTTAACCAATAGGGAAATCACAGACGGTGTTATGACTTATGACTGAGATATCCTTTGCCTTGCAAAGGACTGTACATTCAAAGGGCTGAATTAGTTATTCCCTTAGTATATATACCTTTATTATCATTTCCACAGATTACCATACTAGTATCATTGCTTTAAATAGTATCCATGTTAGTTCCTTTTTATATTATACAATAGTATATCTCTACATAGTACATACTAATATCACAGTTAATATTGTCAATAAAAAAGTTTCTAATGTTTGTATCTTTAAAGGGGTTATCTTGAAGTATTGATAAGACTATAACTATATTGATATGAAAATTAAATCATAAAAACTGTTTCATTCTCTTTACAAAACACAATTGGAGCGACATAGACTATTTTATTATTCCTCATCGACCTGGGTAAAGCCGAAGCAAACAGTTACTTTATTAACTGTAAAGTTATAGTGTGTATGTGTAAGTATACCCCATGATATTATAAACCAATATACTTACTCGTCGCTTGCTAATTCGAGCGTGAAAATACAAGGTTGATCGAGTTCCGATCCCAGAACATTGCAACGACTTCAAAACTAAACATCCTCTTGCATACGTCTAGTTAAAATTCACGCTACGGCAGATTGCGGTCTAATTAAATGATAAACCGTTATACTCATCGAGATAGTATGTACTACGTACTAGAGAGGCGATCGCTACTACACTCTCTTTAACACGAGCTAGAGGCAAGAATCACAAGTCTCTTTAGTCTGTGCCGGACTGTGCCCCCCGCTTGCCGCGTCAACACGTGTTATTGCTCTGTTCAAAATGCCTTCGTGTGTGCTAAGATATTGTTTTAACAGTTCCCATAATACAAACAAAGCCCGAGGAGTGACTTTTCACCAGTAAGTTTCCTTATTATGAGTAAGTAATGCATTTTACTAATATTGTTATCATTTTGCGAAAAATCACCACGCGTTCTGCGTTTCGCGCCATTTTTCATAGACTAACAGCACAGACGTGACACTATCGATGAGTCTGTTAAAAAAATGTAACTGGATTTTTTAACTATGTATATATACAATATATACTAGGAAAGATTACCGTGTTGTAGTACCTAAATATTTATACTTTTACCCGACTACGCAAAGTAAAACGGTAGGTTATATTAAGTAATATTTATTTATTTACCTATTTTTATTTATTAAAAAAATGTTCATCAACAGTTGTTCCAATAGGATTTATAAATTATTATGCACAACAATTACAAATAAACACAACATTCACAGAAACTAATACAGTAAAAGTTCCTTAATCGCGCTTCCTTTAGTCACGTTTTCACTATTCGCGGATTAAAAAAATGCGACCCAATTTCTATATTCGCGACTAAACATTTTTTTTATTCGCGGATTTAGTAAGTACATACATAATAATAAAATTATTCCAATAGGTATCTTACCCAATATCCTTGTCAAATGGACTAATAAGAAAGTAAAATAGATCTTATTACAAGTTTGCCTAAAGTACATAATATTATGTTCTTAAATGATATCGCCGAGGCCTTTGACACAAGCCGCCTTTGTCGCAAGCCGCCTCTGCGGCGATTGATGTTTTTGAGAATGTAAATAAACAGAATGGAAGCAACCTTATAACTCAATAAATAAAGTATATTACACGCTTTATATTAGCTTCACCTGTATGTTTGTAACCGACTTCTTTGGGCGCGATTTTGACCCACTTTAAACGGCCAGATTTCGTTCAAACTTTGTAGATTTATTGAGGACCGATGACAATACACTAATTTGATAAAATAAATAATAGTTAAAAAAAAATAAAAAACACGCTTTTTATAGAAAACCGACCTAAAAGCGTGTTTTTTAGTTTTTTTAAACTATTATTATTATTTTTAAATGTAGTTCCGTTTATAGTAAAAGCCGCTTTGCGTATTTATTGTTTCGTCTTTCACATTCGTTACAAAAATTGTGATCGAGTAAGGGGGCGTCCATAAATTACGTGAGGTGTTTTTTTTAATTTTCTGCCGCTCCCTCCCCCCCTGGTGAGATGTCGTGAGATTTTATTCAACCCCCTCCCCCATCCTCGAATCTCACGTGAGATTTTTCAAAATGTGAGTTTCTTATACGTAAACGCCATCAACATTGAATCATCGTATCCATTTAATTAGGGCTATTATAAACCAATACTCCAAAATTCGATTACATCATGAAGCAAAAACTGATAAAACTATTGATTACTACACAAAACGACAAAAGCTTACTAAATTGATATTATTTAAAGGAAATTAAAATACATAGTTTAATATAAAATCCTCTTTTTATTAATTCCCTAGTATCAGTACCACCAGATAGTACCGAGTAAACAGATTGCACAATGTGTCGCATCTGCACGCATTGCTTAATCTTTGAACTTGAAGCCACGCCTCGCTCGTTCCACACGTACCCCACCACATCGGCCGCGCGCAATGTTTTTGTTTGGAATAACCTCTCTAGTGTACATATATCTCGATGGTTATACTTGACTCTTGAGCAATGTATGTTAGCTTGTTCGTTTAATATTCAAAAGGAGGAGGTTCTCAATTCAACTGTATCTTTTTGGGTATGTTACCTCAGAACTTTAAACTGGGTAATTTACTGATGATGATGATTTTTATTGATTTTTTATTTAAAAGCCTATATATTTAGTGCCTTCCACATTTTCCCATTTACATTTTATTATGCAATTCTGACTATTTGAAGACGGTTTCGTTTTGCCGCTTATTTCTTACGTGGGCGTACAATAGTTTGCGAAGGTATTGTACAGATATTTACGCAACAAGTGGTCATTGTAGACGCGGATTGATATATTTTTGGATGAATAGGTTTGTTTAGTTGAGTGACTGCTAAATTGGCGATAAGAGAGGAAAACGTGATAAACTATTCCACGCTTGGATGCATCATTTTATAGCTTTATCACCATTTCAATAAAATTAATCACGCATGTAACTATCGAGAATGGAAAAATCCTTAGAGTAAAACCCTATTATGCTGTCTCGTGTGGGAGGACCCAAGGGACTCTTTCATGATTAATCCCCAAATAGCACTGAGGGCCCAATTGTCGTTAACAATTGGCATTCATCAACAGCTTTTTAAATCAGAAGCATTTTTTTTTTTGGGGGGGAAATCTTACATAGATACCAACGGGGAAAGAGCCGTGGGTTATGTCGGATTCTTACCGATTAAAACCCTGAAGCCTATGCTGATGGTCTTCTGATGATGCTAACATCTGAACTCTGATGCAATAATTATTGATAAACACAAAGTGATATACAACATTCATTTATCAAACTTAATTTAATTTAAACTACATATTGAAATACCTACTAAATAGCATGTCCAACAATATGGTTTTGTTAGGAAATGAGATCTGTTAAATTAAACACGAATTTATTGAGCATATTATTTATTTATTGTTCGTTATATTATGCAGTAATCTGATTATATAGTGACTAATTAGATATAACGTACAATAGTATTACCACAGTTGTAATACTGTGAGTATTACGGGGTATTTCACACAAACAATGGTCACAATGAACGTATTCGCGCCGCAATTCATTCGCATTTCGCATACTAAACATTAAAATTAAATGTTAAATAACAGCACGTATTTTCATTTAACTATAAATATCACTATTGCTTTCAACAATATTCTACTTACACATCTAGTAATAAATAACAAAACATAACAAATCATTGACTTTCGCGGTGACTCAAATAATATTTAAGAATAATTTAAAAGTTCATTAGTTACTTATTAAAAACACAAGATTTTCACATACGAATGTATAAAAAATTAGTATCATAAAAATAAATAATTAAATACCTATATGTACCTAATTGAATTTAATTGATATTAACGATGGACGCTCAACACCTCTAAATATAATCAAGATTTAATCTCAAGGGAAGTTCTGAAGACTCTTTGGTTGTTCTTGGTCGGCACTCTAGACCTGCCCACGACAGACATTGCTTCAGAGACGCTTTAATCTATCAACTTAGACTTGTTTGCTTAATAGTAACCTGATATCAAATAACGAGGAGCATTATATTTTAATCTATTAATTTAACATTATTTAATCTTTGAATTTAAAACCAATATGGAGAATGGAGACCTACTATCACGCGTAATTTGAATTTGATAAGGTGATAGAGAAAGCATAATGTATCTAAAAATTGATGATTGCAAATTAAACCTAATTTAGTATAAAGAAAATAGAGTTAAGTTGTATTAATCGTTATAGTAGAGACAGCCTCTATTTTATCTTATCTAATTATGATAAGCCGGGAATTAACCAGTACAAAATATATCGTGCCTATACCTAATGAACACCTAGCTTTATGTTTAATCTACGCTGTGCACGGTCACAGAATAAATATTCACGGTGGAGACATAACCATAGATAAGAAAACCTAATGGTGTATTTTAACATAATTCGGCGCGTGTTTCACCCATCCCGGTGGTGGTTGAGGCACCGGCACCCACTCCTTGACATGCGCTGGACTCCACATATGTTTCCATACAGCGACATAGACCTTCTTCTCTTGCCAAGTTTTCACCCATCTCGGGCGCCATACTAACCGCTTCTTCCAGAAACCGTGAAGGCTTGGTGGTGCGTAGTGGTAGTGCGATGAGCGGTCGCTGTAATAAGTATTATGTATAATGTTATTGAAGTGATTATTGAAGTGCCAGATATTGAATTTGTACTTTGTGGGGCGGGGTACAGAAAAAATTAAAAAACATTTTATGTAGATAATTCAAACTGTCAAAGTGATATTTGACTTTAATGTAATTCTCTAAATAAAAATTAAGTCGTACCTATTAGTTACACCACTAGTTTTTATTAGAATTTTTGAACTTATATATCTCCAAATAAACTGACAGAACAAAGTGCCTCTAAGCGTTCTTTAACAATTAATAGCTATGATATATTATTGTAAAATTTAGTATTAGATAGTTAATATTAACTGCAATGGCATATTAAACCCACTTCTAAAACAAATTAACATTATTATCGAGAAACGATCCATATGAACGTATTTCCCACGTCCGCCTTTGTAAGTACACCATATTCATTTAACATTAGACTTTATTAAACTAGCTGTTTAAATATTCACAGCGATTTCATTTAATTCAACATAAACGTCCCATTTACGTTGTTTCAATGCTTTTACAACATTAGAACCTCGAAAACTAGGAACAGGAAATTTCCAACATGCCAGCTAAAATGCAATTTAATGTTTCCATAAGCCTGCTTATTGGAATGTTACTTTAACCAGGTTATTTAGATTTTAAATTCCTAGTCACTGTTCCAAACTTTGTAGGTAAGTACTATTAAAGATTACACACATGTTCAAACTTCAAGCAGTTATTAATAAAAAAATATTATTTAGTATCCCAATGTACCCTGACATTAAACATATTAACTAACCTCTTTTTCAATAAATCTGTTTTACATACGTCAGAATGGGACTGAACTTAAAACAATACAAAGCTTAGGTACAATTACCAGCGGATAATATTTCTCATGAATGGAACAAAAGCCTGTCATAATTAACAAGGCTTGGGAAATACGGGAATTCGTAAATAAATATTTTACTTGCCCGGAAATTAAGGAACTTAAAGAATTATTTGCGAATGAAATAACCTACATGACGGAATTACCGATCATTTTATTCAATGAAATTTTCGGAAGATGATTTATCATGATTTTTATTCAACCCAATTAAGTTTAATTAATAACTAGCTGTGCCGCACGGTTTCACCCGCAGGCAAATATCCTATAGCTAATGTGTTGTTTTGGTACAGTACATAAGCTACGTATCATCAAAACTTTGACGAGACTTTTTTTATTTGAAAGGCACCAGCTTCCATGTGGTCCCATTAAAATGTGGACATTTAGAATGCGGTTAAGTTTTTGTTATTTTTTTTTTTGTCACTTAATATGTGTGTAAGTAGATTATTTCACACTTACATTGGGGTATTTATTGTTGTGGTGATTGTGTCTGATTTTTCAACTTCATTTGCCTGTGTCTCCTGACCAAAAGTACCGCTCATCAGAATCAATCCAAGAATTAACTGTGAAAAAAAGAATTTAAAATTATGTATATTATGTAATTATTATTGAAAACTAATGATTACCTATGTAGACTACCTACAGAGTTTACCTCATAAGTTACGTAGCTAATTTTGGGATATTAAAAAATAGATATGCGAAAAACGCATCTTTTTCTTCATAATTTAGTAAATAAAGCATAGCAACGATATTTTCCCCTAACTACTTAGGTATAGGGGAAAATATCGCTGCTTGCTTATTGATAGCTGCCCCGGCAGACGTTGTTCTGCCCTATTGCCTCTTTTTCATGCTTTCTCTCGTGATGTAGTTTAATTATTATCCATAATTGTTATGAAATAAGTATGTGCCGATAAACTGAGAATTTTAATTGATAAATTAATATATTTCAATATTATATTGAAATACATGGACATACAAAAAATATTCATATTTGCAATAATTTCGAGAATCGGTACAATTGTTTACGAATACAATTGTTTAATTCCCTTTATTAATACTTTCCAGTGAAATAAACGTACATTTACCACTAGTTGGTACTGTAGTGGAATCTCACAATACGATATATTATAAAGGTCGTTTTCCAACTGGTTTAAATGGAAAAATAACTGCATACTCAGAATATATAGGTACGATAACAAAAAGCGAAATGGACCTTTATTTTGCTGTCTTTATGCGTTTACTAAAATTGTATGTTATTCTCAGGCTTGTGCCAACTTACAGACTAATAACCTACTTCAAATGAACTACATACCTATTGTAAAAAATATGAAAAATAAAATATTCTCTTCTGAGGAGAAAAATGAAAAATTCTTCACTCCAAGTTTAATTATGCTCAGATGATCTCGATTGAAATATTCCAGTCATATTGTTCAAGCTTCTTAAAAAATGTCATTTTTAACAAACACTACAACAAAATTACATTAATAATTTAATTATTAGCGTTTTAATTAGTATCCTATTGAAGAATAGTAGAGGGATATTAGATTTATTATAAATTCTTATCCTTTATCTGCAGACTCTCTGCAAGAATCTAATCAAGGACAGAAAATATTATAATCAAGATCATACAACACAAACATAAAAAATGAACCATAGAATCTTCCAATCCTATTTCATTCATATCAATATCCAAAGGGACGAAAGATCCGACATTCGCAGAAAACATGCTCTAAAGTTATCCAACACCAACTTTGGCCACTAAAGTTTAAAAATTGGAAAATGACTTTTGAGCCTCTGACTCGAAACGGAAAAATAAATGCTGTCCATATCACTCATATCAAATCAAATGCGGTCAAAACTAATTTAGTTAACAACATTTATTATACAAAATGTGGTACTATTGTTACACTAATTGACACTTAATTACACAGTTTTAAACACTAACCAGGATTCGCGCACACATTATGTAGGTACTATAATTGCACCAGCAAGTTGGATAGATGACGTCGGAACTGATGATACATTTGACGATTAAAGCCTTTTATAGGTGTCCTCTATTTGGCACGAAGCCAGGGCTTCTCAATTTTACTTCCGTTTTGTATTCCTTACAAGAACAACTCTGACTGATAAGGGCGATAAAAAACGAAGCAATTGTGTATGGAATTTAAAAATACTTTTGTTTTCAACCAAATTGGACTAATTTATATAATTATTTAATCAAGGAATAAAACAATTATTCAAAAATTGAAAATAAATTCTTAAATATTTTATACAGTTTAACATTTGTTTGCTAGACTTCTAGAATAATAGTTATTAATTAAAGTAATTAATTAAGTAATCGTAATTAATAAGCATAATGAATTTCTTGTAAAATTTCATTTCATTTACAGTAATAAATTAATAAATGTAAACATTATTTCACATTACCATAGAATATGACTTGTTATCTGTGACATAACTATTATTTCATATTGTATAAAAAATACCAATGAAATAATTGGATTTCTAAAATCTATATAGGAGTCTCCTATTATCGGCCTGCTCCTAATATCGGCCTTTTCGAGAAAATGGAATATAACTATAAATATCGATCTTAAATCATAAAATTTTTTATGCAAAAAGAGACTCTATATACATAAGCAAAACCTCCCAAATTTCGGTGTTGGTACCTTAACTGTTGAAGATTCAGTTGGCCATAGAGCACGCGCAGGTACGGATATGCGTAGTTTGGCGGCATTGCGGAGTCAAATCCCTGAGTCGACGCTTTACGTGGATAAGTATTTTAATGGAATTAAACAAACCTATAGTATTTAAATTTATATGTTCTTAAAGAAAAAGAGTCAAATTATCGATAAAATAGTGTGTTTTTACATTAATTTGTCTTTTTAATGAAATAATTGCGGGGCCGAGATTAGGGATCTGTATTTATTGATAAATCTCAACAACGGCCGGGTGGTCGATATTGGGGTAATGCATGAAAACTTTAAATAACATGTTTAGCTATTTTATATGTTAGCAGTGATATTAATAAGGTTAGAAATGAAACAGCAGCTCCGTTTGATCACTAGATCCTAAAGTCGGCCGCCTAAAAACGATTTTTATTAGCTACGGCCGATATAGAGCGAATCGATGCGTAATAACGGCCACCTTAGTAAAACCTTTTCTACTACCGTCGGACTTTACAATAAACAGGTCTAGTGATACAAGATGTATTTTAATTTTTGTTAATCATGCCGGCACAATCTAAAAATAATAGAGGCAGTGAATGCCGTCAAAAATCAAAGTATGAGCATCAGAGACGCAATTCGACAATACGACATTCCGAGGACCACTTTACAAGATAGACTTCATGGAAGAATAGACACAGATTGCACAGTTGGTAGAGATACCGTCGAAGAAGATGAAATTGTTCAATGGATGATACGGATGGCTACCTATCTGCGGTTTTCCTAGATCACGTAGCAATGTGATAAATAGCGTTAAAAATATGATAAAAGAAGATAAAAGATCCAATCCGTTTAAAATGGACAACCAAGGAAAAAGTGGTATTCCTTGTTTTTAATAAGACACTCAATTCTTAATGAAAGGGCTCCTGGTCAGGGCTGTAGTTACAGAAGAAAGTGGTTTAATGACTTACAAGAACATATAAAATCAATCGGGCACGGAAGACATAATTATTACAAGATCCACGGAGAATATTAAATAGGGATGAGACGAGCTTTAGTATTTGTCCGAAGACAGGTGAAGTAATAGAGCCTAAGGTATGGAAGAAAATTTATGAAGTTGCTAAGGGCAGTGAAAAAGTAACAATAACTGTTTTGCTAGTCATATCTGCAGCAGGAGAATCTTTGCCTCCGATGGATGATTTCCCTATATCCATAGACCACTAAAGTAATCGTTAATAGCACCATCCTCCTGGTTTCTCAGTTTATCAAATATTGGGTGGATGAGAAGTGTATGTAGTATTCTATGAATATGTTGCAAATGGCTATAATGATTGGGTGATTTCTGATAACATTTCAAAGCCAATTCTTTTTCTAGTTGATGGACACAAGTCTCATTTAACCCCGTATCTTTATTAATTGTCTTAAGAATACTGAACTAGTAACATTACTTTTAATTTTTAAGACAATGGTTACAATTCGTTAGAAAATACCAATCATGAAAAATGATTTGTATCTCAATTGATAATAAA
>CAJQZM010026044.1:11510-28997 GCA_907164665.1 Colias nastes
AAGTTCAAAAAAAGTTGACATGGCCGATAATTGGTGCCACCACCCTACATATCGTACTGAGTGTCTTTTGATTTGTACCTAATCTAAGGAGAGATCATAACTTTTCATTTTTTAGGAAAAATCTAGGGGCCACCGGGCCGCAGTTTGTAAACCTATGTCTAAATTAGGAATTGCTTACATACATCATCAAACGCCATCGTCCATAATAAACAACCTCGTACAGCATGCTTGCCATGCTATAACCTCCATAAAAATACTGCATGCCAAATTATACCCTGTTTCCTGAACCTTATAGCTTACATTGGGTTACATTAGTAAAGCATGGGAGGCATAACAAATTTTGATAAAACAATAGCGTTAAAATCGCGTAACTATTAAGTAATAAATACATCGCACGTCGCTTTTATGTAACAGGGAAAGTAGGGAAGCATTGCGTTCAATCGATCGTAATAATAGACATTTTTTTATTATTATTAAAACTTTTAACTCAAACAATTGTGTACTTGTTAGAATATTATAATTTATAATCTGTATTTAAATTTAAAAAAAAAATATAAGTACTTAGTCGAATTGAGAACCATTTTTGAAGTCGGTCGAAAACTGATGTAAACACTAGGTGGGCAGTTATTTACTTTCTTTTTGCATTACCCTTAGAAGCCCATAGTTCCAACTTAAAAGGACGCATGGTGCCTGCGCTGGTCACTTGTGTTTTTTATGTTTGTATTCAATTCAGAAATTTCATACCTCCCCATAATATTGTCAATCAAAAACACCTCCCATAAACCGATATTTTCAGAGGTGGTTATCGTAACATGTGGAAAATCACCAGCTCACATAACTTTTTTTTATCAAGTTGGTTGTCTTTCCATATAATAAGTATATCAATTCCGTCCATAATTGCTACGTATTCAACAAAAATCTGCGTTCCTTTTCATTACTTCCTTGTAAGTAGTATGTGGGTAGTTTGCAATCACGAATACACGTGGCACTTTCCAGGACTCAATTACCTCAATATAACCTCTTTCACTATTCAGTAAGTACCAACTCCAGGAATACGGAATACCACGTAAAGTAATCATCATAAATTATTGTAAAGAAATGAACCGACTTCAGAACCACAAGCAAATAAGGGAAATAAATTAATTTTATGTAATATGATAAGCGCTACCCACTCATCCATTTGAAGTCAGTGCCAGTTAATTATTAATTCGTGGTACGGTGGTAGTGGATATAACGACCGCCTCCTTGGTAGTGAGGTTTGCGCTTGTGCTTAGTACGGAACCTCGGTTCGATTCTCGATGGTGGCTAAAAAAATCACGGTCTGGCAGGCGCAGGACACAGAACACAAACAATACGTACAATAATTATTAACTTACTGAAAAAAGATCTTAATTATTATAAGGGGTGAAAATCTGGAACAAAAACGCTAATCCATCCTTGCTATCATAATATTAATTTTTTTTTAAATCTATATCGACATACATAAGTTATAATTAACCGACTTCAAAAAAAAGGAGGAGGTTATCAATTCGGCCGGTATATTTTTCTTTTTTTATGTATGTATACCGATTTCTCCGAGGTTCCTGAACCGATTTACGTGATTCTTTTTTTGTTTGATGCGGAATGGTGTCGAATTGGTCCCATAAAAATTTTATTCGGATAGGCCCAGTAGTTTTTATTTTATGAGCATTTTTGTCTGATCTCGATGACTTAATTGAAATGTAGACAGTAACTTTGATTCAATTCCCGGTAACCGATTGAGCTGAAATTTTGTATACGTATATAAATTGGATAGCGATGAAACATTATCATGACATAGAGCTGATTTGATGATGGAATCGGAAGGTGGCCATAGGAACTCAGTAATATATTGACTCAACTTTATCGAGTTTGGGCTCGTTTGATTCGTGTTGAAAAATACACTAACAAGTATTAAATAAAAATAACTTTGTACGTTAAAAACAACCGACTTCAAAAACGGAAAAGTAAAAAATAAAAAAGATTTGATATTATTAATTAGGTACATACTACATATTATTTAGATGTGCTATTTATTAAAGGGGAATAATAAAACGAGCGACTGAAAATAAAGTGAGCGATTGATTATGAGATACTGATTTAATAACTTGAGCGGTATGAATTTGAGTAATCGACAAATAAACTAAACAAGCAACGAATATTGGTTGATATTAAAATACAGATTGAGCGTAGGTACTAAAGGAGGGTTGTGATAATCCATTTGATATATTATTAGAATTCTAACTGTGTGATTACATTACTATATGAGCGACTAAATTACTAGTTGAGCGAATAGATTACTAAGTGAGCGACTAAATTACGCTCATCTAGAGCGACTAAAAACACTAGAATAAATTGTTCAAATAGTTATTTGATAAAACTTTCAAAAACAAATTGAACTGATAGTACCTACTCTGTCCATTATAGTATTTTTCAAAGTGATTTTTCTATTCGAAATACCTCGATTAAGATAAAATGCCACTCAGTATAAATAAATCATATGCCAAATAATGAAAATAATACAAGACGTAATTTTGTCACTCAAACAATTATTAATATTAGGTCGCTCAAATATTATGAAGCTGCTCATTTTGTATTTTATGTAACGCAATTTAATGTTTATTAGTTGCTGATCTATTAATTTTTCATCGCTCGCAGTCAGTCGCTCACTTAGTAATTCTGTTACCCTAATTAATTATTTTTGTTAACTAAAACTTTAATTTACAGTCACTCGTTTAAATACTACCCTTTATTAAATAGGTTTGAAGTCGGTGCCAAGCACTAAGCACTTAGTATTAAGCCCGTGCACCGATATCAAACCTTTTTAGTAGATTATAGCACATCTAAATAATATGTAGTAATTAATAATATCAAATCTTTTTTATTTTTTACTTTTCCGTTTTTGAAGTCGGTTGTTTTTTTTTATTTATAATAATTAAATATTACCATTGTCACATGATTGTCACTCAATGTGACCAAAATTTTACGAACAAAAAGTTATTTTTTAGAAAAATCCAAATTTTGTATCAATTTTGGCTTGCGTGCGTAGGCACGTAATACAGGTAGTTGAAACCTGTAGAGGTTTCAACTACCTGTATTACTTGATATTATGTGGTTTCAACCAAAAATCTCAAACTTTTTCGAAATTACCACTTGTACAATCATTTCATGATTCAAACCAAGAAGCTTATATCTAATACACTGGAGATTTCGGTATGAACATTTGACGTGTAACAAGAAAATTGTTGTGTTTTATCACTTTCACACCTAACTTGGTATTGCCACTGTTAATACGAAGTTTTCCCAAGGCTACTATGTATGCTGTAATATTCTGTGCAAAAGGTTAGTTTTTGTACATGAGTTTGTTGATAAATTGCCAACAACGTCATTCAGAAGCATTGTTGGATGAGACAATTATTATTTATGCTAAATAAAATAAGTATCTGAACCAATTATTATTAAAAAGCGATACTCCCTGATTATGGGTAGTTACCATAATAAAATTGTAGCAACTCTCACTTTGACAATATGGCATAAGTGTCAAAAAAATTGCGTCGCTTCGAATATTTAAGTTAATATTGTTGCGTATTTAATAAATATTTTCCGAATATAAATAATGTATTGCATTGTGAAAAATTGCAGAAGTTTTTGGACACCAAATTCTGGCATAAAATTTCACAGGCAAGTGTATATTTACGCTATTTACAATATTCCTCAATACTCATGCATTTACCTGTTTAGAATCATTTTCATGGCAAAAATCGTCAATTTTATCATCATTTTAGTAATCAATCATGCTAAATATCTTCTATCTATCTTCTTTTCCTAATAATTTCATCATTTTTCAATAAACCAATTTAACAAGTAAGGTAACCATGATGACGAGTTTTTACGGATAGCGAAGAGAAAATATTGTAATAGTTAACAAAATTATGATGAACATTTAGAACACCATTTCAAAGATTTTTATACTAGTAATGAAACAACGCACGACATCGATATTGCACTCACATGTGGTTTTATGTTTGTTCTTCTTTAACATAGAAATTAATAGTTCTTTTAACTTACCAAATTTTTTTTGTTTTACTTATTTCAGCTTTCCAAAAATGAAATAAAAAGAAATAAATGGCTGTCCATAGTGCCTATCAAGGGTAAAATTTATCAACATGCCAGAATATTCAGTTTGCATTTTAAGCCTGAGGATTAGGTACGGTCCAGAAAAAAAATACCTTTTGAAAAGTGCTATACCTTTTTATTTACCACATTCTTGTTACTGCGTCTCAACTGTGGATAAAGTAATTTTAATTATATTATAATTAACCACCATGAAACCATTAGTAACCGTAAGTACAGCTCCTGAAAGACATACGAATTTCTGAGAACTGTAATATCGTTACCACACATCAACACTAGCGATGCAACTCTCCCTTTGGAATATTGAAAAGTTTTAGACTGAAGCTTGAGTAACCAAAACGATGTTTTAATGTATGTAGCACTCATTTTAATTAAAAAATCGTAGTATGAGATCAAAAGTTATCAAGCGTTATTTAAAACTATCATTCTCTACCAATTAAAATGGTATGTACCTATAAAGATGATAATTATTCATGTAAGTTGACCAGTAATATTATAATATAAATACTGTTAAAAATATATGTCGTTATTATTTATAGACCATGATTTTTAGTTTTTTTTGTTTCGAAAAATCCTGAATATACAAACCAGTGTGGTCACCCACAGAAAGAGACAAAAAACAACACTGACGTCATTCAAGGTTATATTTTCTTGTGACAAGTTAATGGTCATAGTGCAATCTCCAGTGTATTAGATATAAGCTTCTTGATTCAAACTCAAAGGGATGAAGTTACGCCATCTATGAGATTTTGAATCTGATACGTGAGTGTCACCAGGAAAGAAGTCCTACGGAAAAGATAAGAACTAAATTTGACAGGTCGGCAATCATGAGTTGCCTCATAACCACTATGATTTGAACCAAAAATATGGGCTCTGCGGAAACGTAGAATTTGATTGAGATACGTCTTATACAAATACATAATGTGTTTATAATCGGTAAGCAGTTGACCTCGGACTTAAAAAAAAAAGATAAGTTTGGGGTTTAAGACCAGGGGAGCAAGCAAAAAATAAATTGATTTTTCAATATTATATCCGTTGATAACATCACCACTGTTCGAAACGGTGAAAGAACATCGTGAGGAAACTGGTTTGTCGAAGAATCAAAAAGTTTGACGACATTATTTTAACACCCGCCAACCCGCATATTATGTCCAGCCGCCAGCGTGTTCGTGGGTATATAATTATTCCACAATTATCATGCTATAATTATTACAATTATTGTCTTTCATTTCAATACTTTTGAATAAAAAAAAATAACATTCGTATTCCATACTCATATAATATAATAATGAAATAAATAATAATAAATATTTTTATTTTTATTTCCCCAACTCTTGGGGGTTTCAATGATATTGGCAACATTATTTTTAGTGCCGTCAGCGCCGTGTTTAGGGGACTCCTTTCATGGCGAGCACTCTAGCATGTTCGGAACGTTCGGAACCATTTCGGAACACGTTCTGAAGGTTTTCAAAACACTGACATTGATTTTGAACCACGTTTTGAACCTTGTTTGAACCTTAAATGTTGTTTTTTTTTTTGTTTGTTTATTCATGGCAAGAAGAAAGGTTTATCCTTTTTTTTATCATTCTATTTGCCCCTTTCAAATATTTAACTTAAATTTTACACGAGGCTACCGAGGGATGACCAAGGTTATTATTAATTATATAGGCTGGGAGTAAGGATTCACGCTACACGTGTCGCGACCGGTCCGTGCCACGTCCATGCCTCGGCCGGGGCTCGTCCAAAAAATAAATCCATCGACATTTCATCATCCATTCACATTTCACCATCGTCAAGCAATGTTCTAAGTTAATTACTCCTTTTTTTTACTTCTGTGTGACTGTGCAGATTCGGGCCACCCACAGGGGTCAACGCTAAAGAAATACCTATGCCTGTGAATATGCCGCTAGCACAGAGTAAAAATCATAATATAAAAACGTTTTATTACAAAATATGGTAACATTAAAATATGACATTGACAGCTTAGAGCATATGCCATATCAATAATTTCAATGGAAGAAGGAAATGAAAAATGTTCTTTCTCTATAGTTTTTGTTTGTTTATATTTTTGTCCATAAATGAATATTGTTCGATTTAAAATAAACTTTATTTTATTTGTATTCTCCTGGGGAATCTACCCAGAGAATAATGTGAAAGAAACGATAAAACAATGCAACCCCTTATATCACCAGTGGGTAAGTCTATGATAAGTTATTGATTTTTTACTACCTCGCCGTATTCTGCTCTAACTTTAATGGAAAATTTATCACAATTTTTATCTATATTCTCGGCTCTCTCTAAACATTGTGTTTATTAAAAAATACCAATTAATTAAGTATTACGCTTTATATGATTCATCGATATTTACCCTAATTTCTATTGTTTTATAAAATACATTGTTGTTTGCATCCAATCCATAATTGTGTAGTTTTCTTTTGTAAGCTTATTAAATAAATAATAAGAAACGACAAAGCCTTTTGATTAGTAATAATTATAATAGGAACTGCATGATTTATGTAAGATTTAAATTTAAAAAAAAACTAGCCACCCTGAGATAAAAACTTAAAAAAAGAATTAGCTGAATTGGTCGAGCCATTATTGATTTTTACCCTTAGCAACACAAAAAAAATTTATTGTATGGATTACTACAAATACATTAGACCGTAATAATTTTATAGGTACCTATTTAGATATATTTTACTATAATATCATATTATGCTTAAAAGGGAGGCTTAGCTATAATTTTAAATGAGTTTGTTTCACCGTATTTACTAAACAACTCATAATATTAATTACTTATTTGCCCTTGTCACATTCCATCTTTTATTATACCTTAAAAGTACAATACAATACAAAATCCTATACAACACACACATACAGAAGAGGTAAAACAAAGAAAGGAGAAAAGTATATACTTACACAAATGGTTAGTATTCTCTTTTAACTTTAAACTAATCAGTCAGATTCTCTTTAATAAACTCATTTTAGAAATCACCACTTTTTAATCACAGTAGTAATTGATAAGTAGTTGTAGTGCTTACATGTATAACTAAATGACTAATCAAACAAATTTGTTCAATGGTTTTGACATGTAAACATGCTAGACATATAAACAGATTAATAGTGCTTGCGTTTATAATGTTAGTAGGCATTTAAGACAGACAAATTGTTTTTTCAACAGCATTTCTTTTAAATAATCTTTTTTTAATATTTTAAAGCATTAATTGTTTTCCTGATCAATCATTTCTCTCATAAGGGCATTTAATTATTAGAAATATGATACATCCTGCTGAAACTTGATACAACTCCTGTGTTGGTTTACAAACATTATTGTATTAACTATCAACAAATGTCAGTTAAGAACAGTATCAGGTACTGTCCAGATCATGTATGTTCAAATAGTTAATTGAATAAGACTAAATAAAACATTATAGTGGCAGAATGGAACAAAGATACACAGGTATTTCATTTAAAGTACCCTTTAATTTCTCTATTCTATATTAATAGGTACTTTTTTGTGTGAATATTGTGATCTTAAATTTGTATTATGTTATTGATATTTTTTACTGTAGTGATTGTGTGAGGTATGTGGTAATAATGATAACAGAAGTTTATCATTTCTTAATACTTTATTATTTCTTTGGCTATACAAAACAAAAAAGAAAAACTGTTTATAGGTACATTATAGTCATTAAGCAGAGATGATGATGATTATATGCAATAGTTAGACAAACTGGATACCGATAATTGCAAAGGTGTGAAGATTCTTTCAGCACGCATTTTGCACTGCTGATTGACATAAGCTTATATTAAATTTACTGTGATTCATAATAGGTTTCAAATTATTCTTGTATTAACTTAATCAGAAAGTATTATGCATTTTGTTTCATAATTATTCATGGTTTCAAAAACTATTTGAAATAAGTCACAACTCACATCTCTGATATTAAGTAAACATATATATTTAAAACTAACAGAATTTAAACTTGTTGATGTTTAAATTAAGAGTAGTAATTTTATTTACTAATTATGAGGTAAAAGTTCCATTGTGATTATCTACACTAATATTATAAAGAGGAAAACTTTGTTTGTTTGTTTGTTTGATTGTAATGAATAGGCTCATACACTACTGGACCGATTTTAAAAATTCTTTCACCATTCGAAAGCTACATTATTCACGAGTAATATAGGCTATATATTATCACGCTAAGACCAACAGGAGCGGAGCCACGCGGGTGAAACCGCGCGGCACAGCTAGTTATTTATCAATTGGTTTAATAAACAATAGAAAGTTCCTTCTAATCTTAGTTCTAACTTCTAACAGACGAACGGCAAGTTGTACGCGTCGACGGCAGCAGTTAATATGTCGACGGCAGCCGTCTACGTATTGACTGCTGCCGCCGACGCTTCGACGACTGCCATCGACAAGTGGCGACGGCTGAAGTAGCCTCTGCCGTTTACAACTTTTCCGTTCGTCTGTAAGAACTCTTACATGTTGCAAGGACTCACAGCAATTTTTGTTAAAATTTATTTAATTTTGAATAAATACTTGTTGGTAACCATCACAATATAACGAATTACGAACCGTGATAAAACCATCATAACTACAAATTCTACATCCCAGACCAATATACTTTTACACAAATTTTATTTAATAAAAGTTGGTTTTCCTAGCAACAATGAACAACTTGCTCGTAGTAATAAAAAAAAACAATTGAATAAATTTCAACCTTTAACCTTCCTACTTTAGCACAAAAACAGATTTTATTTATATTGTTAGTTCACGGGTAAATAACCAAACAGTGTAAATGAGCAATATAAAAAATGACCGTCATGTTCTTGTTTTAATTAAAAGACAATCACACACACCAACTTTAAATTATAGTCATTTGTATGATGTTCATCAAATGTTACTCACTTTTGATACTATTCTCAAATGATAACAGTAGACCATTAAAAACTTCACCATTTAAATGGCATGCAATTAATACCTACATACCAGATGTTAGTTTACAGATAATAAATTTATTCACAAGGATTTAATATATTGTATTTGATAAGTAGTAACGGATATTATTTCACAATTACATACATTTTATTATAACAAGTTCATTGCAAATGGTTTATAATGTGCTCATAGAATGATTGAAATTCAAATGAATTATATTTGCGGTAATGTTTGATATTTTTATTTGTGACGGAGTTTTATATGAATAATTTACAAAAGTGTTGTAATATTAATAATTAATGTAGGTTTATTAACTTTAATATACCTGAGAGTGCTAACTAAAGTGAAAGTGGGTGTTATAATTGAAAATCTGAGTGATAAACTGTTGTATTTTAAATTAGGTGATTTTGAACATAACAATTGTGTTGTTTTACTTTAAAAGGAGACCATTTTTTTTTGTTTGGAGAATAGGCCCACCTCAATTTCTTAGCGTATATTAATGAAATGTGTGTTAATTTGTTCCTTGAAGTCCCCAGATTACAGTGGTGACATTACTTTTACATGTTTTAACCGGAATCTTTAGAAATACGTGTGCAAACATTCACCTCATTACTACATAAAAACTAACTGATAATGAGCGATTTGTCTTGTGTGACCCATCCGAATCATTGGGTACAATATATTTAAATAAATGAATAAATAAATATTAGAAAACATCATATACATTGTCACGATTCCAAGCTCGGAAATCGGACACAACGAAGGTACCACAAACACAGAGACCCGATTTGGTTATAAATAGTATAGAAAATAGATATAAGTGGGTGTACCTCAAGTTTGTGGACCTTGATGCGATTTTAGCGATTGGGAAAACTGATTCAATAAGAAATTATTAGTTAAGTAGGTAGGTATTTAGGTACGTGATATTTTATGACTAGGAGTAGGTACATAATATTAGGATAGGTATCCATTTGCACTGCTATTCTATTATTCATGTTCAATTGTAATATTAAACGCTCTTAAGTTGTAGCAATTTCATTTTAAAATAGGTAAAAAAAACATTGTTTACATCTCAGAGGTTTACATTCATTGCAAACATTGACGCAGGGGGCTACGACATGACAGGAGGAATCTGACATAATTCCGTCAAAGCAGCCAATAGATATAACGTTTCGTTACACGGATTTTTTTAGCTGAGTAGAAACAAATTGTTTTATTTGATAAATGACAGGATTTAAAATCGCTATCAATCATATTCTTCCATATAAATAAGAATAAAAACAGTTTCTAAAGTGGTTTATTGAAGGCAATTTTTTTCGCTTTTTGGTTTTATTTTCATTCTATCGATAAAAACGTTTCGTTCCAGTTTTTTGACGTGACAACGTCTTAAATTAGGTTGCGGCTGGGAGTCACTTATGAAAAAGTGTAACGCTCGGTAACGTTACGATGAGTCACCGAACGAGAGAGAGGCCCGCCGAATGCCTTGCGTCTCTCTCCCACTCAACTATGATCGAGAAAAAGACGTTGTCACGTAAAATCTTCGCCCGTAAAACCGACTTTACAGGCAACCATTTTTATTTTTTAATCTTGGCCATTGTTCTTGGTTTGTAGACAGCACACTTCAGCAGGGATGATATCAAAATAAGGCTTTTTAATTCGATTTCATGATTCCGGTTTCGTTTGTAAAACAACGAAGTTACAAAATTCATAATATAATTTTATATTTATACACGTTTTTTTTTATGACTATACGTTACCGAGTCTTGGTGGGCCCACAAAAAATAGTCTCCTTTATAGTTTCTAAAAGTTCTAACTGCATTAATTAATAGTAAATATTGCTGTTTATGGGAAATACTTTTTCCTCGATTCAAAGTTCAATATTATGTTTCATGCAATATACAGGCTAAATTAAACATAGAAGTGCACTCATAATTATAATCAAGAAGTTCTCTTTTAATACCCATTGTAGGAGGCAAATCTATTGTCATAATCCACCATATTCTAACATACCAACTTGCCAATATGCTGCATATCTTTTTATTGTGAATAGGGAAGCGCTTGAACACAATCTTGCTTGATATTGTCTAAGCTAAGATGTGGTCTAAGATGGTACGCGCTTCCTTTAGATAGACTATATCTGTATTTCCACTAATCAAACATCAATATTCATGTTCAAAGCTTCTTATCCACTAAACTTAAAATTATTTTCCAGACCATGAGACACGCAGGAGCTTGTTCCAACGCGATGAAGAATCGCAGGCCAGGCCGTCTGAAGACACTCCACTCATCAACAGATTTCCTGACAACCACAGGATAAGGCAGAGCAACCTAGTCACTATAATAACTGTTGGCTTCCTGCTGTCTATTCTGTTAGCAGGCATCGTAATTGGCATTTATCTACTGATTCTTCAGAGTGACTCAGGTATGTTTCTTTTAGTGATAGTTATCAATAGCTGTGCCCCCTGGTTATGCACGCATTGCTCCGCTCCTATTTGCATTAGCGAAATACTATATAGCCTTCTTAAGTTCCTATCTAGTACTGAAAGAATTTTGGTAGTTTTCATTAATTGTATTGTACTGTAATTATTGTTGTAACTTTTTGAGCATATTTTAATTGAATTTGTTTGATATGTGATTGAGTCAAGCCTAGTTTTTAATGTTTGTATGACTCATCTGTTGATCTCAGGAATGCCCATCCCCTATATCTTATCATGATTTCATAATAATGTATCTATACTTATAATAAATCTGTAGAGAGGCCAATTCTGTACATGAAATATATTTAAAAAAAACTATGAAGGGGTGATAAGGGATCGCTACTGATGCCAAAAATGCAATCAGTAAAATTTTTGTCTGTCTGTCTGTCTGTCTGTCTGTCTGTCTGTCTGTATATTCGTTATAGAAACAAAAACTACACGACGGATTTTAACGAAATTTGGCACAATTATTCTTCATACTCCTGGGCAGGTTATAGTATACTTTTTATTACGCTACGATCAATATGAGCAGAGCAGTGAAGGGAAATATTGGGAAAACGGGAGAAGTTACTCCATTTTTTAAGCTTCCGTCGCGTGTGCAGCCTTAATGGTTAAAGCTACATAGAAATCATGTACAACACAAATGTTCTTAAATTTATTACCTATTCAATAAAAAAAGAATCATGTAAATCGGTGTATAAACACCACAGTTATACATGAAATACGCTATAAGTCATCGTGCGTGAATACAGAATCATGCCATAAGGATTATTTTTGTGTATCAGTTGCCGCGTTCGACGCGCTTCGCGGTAATAATAATATACTAATATTATAAAGAGGAAAGGTTTGTAATTATGTATGTATGTATGGTTTTCACGCATAAACTACTGGACCGATTTCAAAAATTCTTTCACAATTAGAAAGCTTCACTGAGCAACATAGGCTAGGTTTTATCCAGGAAATCCCACGGGAACGGGAACTATGCGGGTTTTTCTTTGAAAACGCGGGCGAAGCCGCAGGCGGAAAGCTAGTCATAAATACGATTCTAAGCCTTGCTCTTTTAAAGTAAATATAGTGATATAGGATAAATTCCAATGAACTTATACTAGTAACTAATAATGCTTAGAACTATTTTTATGATGTATTTACTGTAATTACATATCTATGCAATGTGATATGTAATGATGCCATGTCATTTGCTGAGTCTTGTCTTATTGCTATTTATACATGTGGCCTTTTGAAATAAAATATTTTATAATATACATTGTATGCATTTGAACTGAGACAGCTATTTTAATCGTTTGTTATAATATTCAATGACTTGTTATTATAAATCATAATTACATTGAATATACTGTAGTTGGTAAGACTATATTATGGGAATTAAAAACCATACTCCACATTAAGCTGAAGCTGATTGCTTGAATGAGTATCCCTCGGGAACTACTAATATGACTTTTTTGTGTTGGGTAGGTAGTCAATTTGTTGAGGAAGGCTTGGCATAGGCTGTAGTTATTACAGCATCATGCTATAATAAAGAAATATTTTAAGAGAAGAAGCACCTAACTGGGTAGGCTAGCTAATGATAATAAATGATTGTTTAAAATAATAGCTCCATTTTAAACTAATACTTTACCGTGGCACATGTACAAAACAACTTTAATCTCTAAGAAACCTGAGTTCCTTAAATCCTTCAGCCCCCGGAATCACAGACACAATAGAAAATCTATTGTGTCGTGGTCTCATTGGGCCGCTCGGTGGTCAAGGGGTTGCTGTTATTAATGCCCACGAGTTTTTTTCTTTCATAAATTCGCATTAAATAAATTAAAATCTGCATAAACATTAATAAGTAATACGTAAATTAGTTTGTTAACACTGCTTAATAATAATAATAATTTTAAAACCAGTATGAGAAAAACACATTTAAAATTTGACATTTAATTGCAATGACCCGGTAATTTAAATGTTAATAAAAAATACTGGTTATTTGAATTATTTGTTTTACATTAAAATCCGGTTTTTAGAATTGTAAGGGCGCTTGTGCACTACAAGGAATTTTACTGTCCGGCATTCCGATTTTTTACGGTCCGGTTTGGCATGAAAAAACCGATGAATTGGCTTGTGCACCTGTCCGTCTTTACTCGGATCAGTGCGGTACAGTTCAAGGAAGTTTGGCGGTATAATGCTATCATAAATGATTGTTTTTGCATTTTACAAGAAACGAGTAAAAAATATAGAAGATGAAATATTATATTACTTCGTTATAATATAAAGTAAAGTTCCGTAAGAGATTTAAAATGCGTGTTTCACTTATTTATTTTAATCGGTGACGAGGAGCTAAAGCTATTCCCACTTGAACTTTAACTTACCAACACTTACTTAGATAATAATTATAGGTCAATGTATATACAAATAACAATACCGACTTTTCAAATCACATTGCCAGCTAAAAGGAAGTAAAACAAGAGCTTGCTTTCAATTGGCATATGCTGTAAAAAGAGTAAAATCCAAGCAAGTGGGCATTCGAAAACAATTATATCTACAGCGACTCGTAGACACAAAAAACCATCCGGAATAGGGAAAAGTGAAATGTCGGACAGTAAAATTACGTATAGTGCACAAGCTAGCATTTAGATTAATGGCGTGCCATACCGGACCGTAAAAAATCGGAATGCCGGACAGTAAAATTCCTTGTAGTGCACAAGCGCCCTAACTGTTATTTTGAAATTATTTGCTTTATTTTTTTCAAAAACAATAGTTACATGAAATTACATCATAATATTATAAAGCTAAAGTGGTTGTTTCAACCTGCAAATCTCAAGAACCACTGGACCGATTTCAAAGTGTCTTAACTGTTGGATGTCATCTGTTATCAGTGCAATACGCTATATAATTTTTATGTACCCGGGTGAAGCCAGCACTGACCGCCTATTTATTATAAAGTATTTTCAGAAGCCAAGGAAGGCTCTCTATGATCGTACTTTCTTAAAGTATTCATTAAATTAACAAATATTACAGAGAACATTCTACCACCGATCGACGATATGCTCCAAGTTTTAGAAGTTCCACAATTCGGGGAATCACTCAGCCTACGAGAGTTAACAGAAGCTACGCGTGTGTTAGTCACGCACACAGACACGCGGCAGTGTGACGTCACAGCTGAATGTTTGCAGTTGATCAACGAGATACAGGTATCGTGTTACGGATGTTTGTGTAGAATGTGCGGTTGTGGTATTGTTGAATTTGTATTACTACATATAAATATAAAACAAAGTCGCTTACCACCGCCTGTATGTATGCTTAGATCTTTAAAGTTTGTTCAACAGATTTTGATGGATTTTTTTAATGATAGAGTGATTCAAGAGGAAAGTTTTAGTATAATTTGTCAAGTTTTAGACAGACGGGCAAAGCCACGGGCGGAAAGCTAGTGACAGATACGTGGGCGAAGATTTAAAACCTCTTGGGAAGATTTTACATAAGATATTACGGTTTCTAGGCTTGATATTAAATTTATTGCATAAAGCTTTTAAGAGTAAAGTTCGCCGCTGTCAAATATCGAGTCAAATCAGCATTGTATCATTGCTTTTAATGATTGATACATAAAATATACGTATAAATTGTATGTACGTAGTTAAAGTATGTATTATTTTGTCATACATATCCTATATTAATCATAAATCATAATCCATAACTTTGGCAAAAACAATACAAATTATTAACAGGAAAATCCTATATACATAATTATTCAAGTTATATATAGTTTAATAATGTATTTTTTTTAAATAAGCATTGATTACGTTTCGCTTAAAGCTTACCAACGCGAACCTCTACTAAATAATACTATATAATAATGACTAGTCCTTATTAATTATTATAAAGTACCTAAAAAAACTGCAGGTGCGGCAAATCTTAATAGTAATCAACGATGGTATGATTTATTTTCTGTATTCAACTTATGTGCAGAGAAATATAAATATCATACTACCTACTCATATTCATGTACCATGCCATATGAAAGAACATAGTTTACTTTTTCATATTTGTGTCGTCGGTCGTGGAAATATGGACTACATTTTGACTATATCAATATTTTGACAAAAAATAAATGTTCTTTTTTTATGTGTTAGGTGCGTCATTAATTTTGGTATGATAAATCTTCCGGGGTTTTATCGATTAGGTAAAAACTAACAACTTAAATTGGATTTACTTGGTCCATTAAAACCCGGAAAATAATCTGCATAACACTTATTATGCTAGCATTAAAATGAATTTCAAATTATTTTGTCTTATCTTTTAAATAAGTACATAATTAATTATCTCTTTGTCTAGGCTTTACAATGTGACTTTCTTTAATTTTTAGTTTAATTTATAAAAATATATAAAGAAACTTATAACTGTAAAGGTAAAATGAGGTGGACCTCTCTTTGGCTAAAATGGGACAAACACTGTATGTTTGCCTAAATACAGCTCTGATTTGCACTAACCCAAAAAATAAAATATATATTATAATTGGACAACTGTCCATTAAAATCTTTATAAAAATTATTCCATCGGTTAAATTCAAATTTTGAAATAGCTTTATCTTACAGAACAAGAGGGGTACAGGTGAAACCGAGGTATTAACTAGTTGTGTTATTTATAATATTATAGTTACATAAATTTCTTTCAGATGGCGAATAACAAGGAAATGGCTTACAACTTTTTGGTTTCATCAAATGGTTCGTTATTCCAAGGCCTTGGCTGGAAACAATATATGGATAACCCTCCGTCTACACTTACTGTAGCATTTATTGGTACGTTTTTACTTTTTATACGACATTGCGAATATTATACTATGAGGAAGTACATAATATTTTTGTTGATGAAAAAAGTGCCTACAGTTAAACTCAATTTGAATAAACAAATAGACGTCGAATATCAATCTCGATTATATTAAGTACGAAATTTAGTTAAGGCAACTTTCGAATTTATTTTAATTTTGTTATTCATTTTACAACTGTATGGACTATTTTGGACTCTATAGATTTCAATTATACTGGACGGTATCTAAGACTTTGGTAAAACGGCGACCAGTAAAATATATAGAAATAATAGATAGCATATGTTCGCTTCGTGATCGATGTATTTCTATTTTTTATAGCATTTAAATGTTATAAAACTAAATATTTTTTTAGGTAATTTCACTGACGTCACCCCGCCCCAGCCGCAAATCGACGCATTCAATGACTTCCTTGCCAAATCTGTGAGACTACACTTTTTATCTTCCAACTACACTCTAATCGGTAGAAATACCAAAAATATTCCAATCAAGCTGTTTGACAGTTTGTCTATCAAAACATTAGAATAAATCAAAATATTCAATAGAATATGGGCCCTTTACACAATGGGCGCGTTGGGCGAGTAGAGGCAATCACGATAGTGTGATAGGGCCTAAATGTCTATGATCGGCATTGTAGATGTTTATTCATAATCGCCGTAATGGTGGCAAACATCGACGAGCGTGTTGGGCCAACGCTGCCCAATGTGTAGAGGACCCTTAAGTGTATTTGTAGAAGAATTATTCCTTTCTAAGTGTTTTAGACTTGATATAAATGTTATAGTAAGGCATGAGAACTTTGTATGTAAATTTTTGGATAACAATTATATTTATCGTCTCTTTGATGTTATTAGTCGTTTTCGATGTGCGTAAAATATAGATAAGAAGCGAAACGGTATTTATGCTACAGTCAAAACCCTGAACCTGTCAATATCCTTATTGACGGTTATTAAGGTTATTGACTAAGGGTGTCGGTCAATATCCTTATTAACTGATTTTATATTGACTAAGGGCGTCGGTTAATATCCTTATTGACTGATTTTATCTGATAAAATCAGTTAATAAGGATATTGACCGACACCCTTAGTCAATAA
>CAJQZM010026045.1:0-20944 GCA_907164665.1 Colias nastes
CAAAATGGCGGCGGGTTTGATATGCCAGAAAGTTTCAATGCCCTTTTGTATTGCTGTTGAGTCTATGTTTATTTTAATGATATTTCTTATTTTAAAAAAATATTTAAATAGTCAGGTCGATTTTCCCTAATACGGAGGTATGATTTTGGTCAGAGCCTATTACTGCGGTAGACGGCTCCTAATACGGAGGGTCAGAAATTATATTCATTGAAGTTCCGTACAAATAATATTTATTAAATAATATAAATGTGTTAGTAAAGTAAATTGTAAGTTTTTCATTCATTGACCATTGGTTTGATTACATTGATTCACTTTTAATGTGTTTCACTTATGCTTTTGGTTTTATCAAAAAAAAACACGCATATCAAATAAGAATCCACAAAAAAGACACAAAACTTCTTATTTATTTACGCAACCCTAAATCTGGTAATTTTATGTTATATGAATAGGGCCGTAATAGGAGATCATATAACCTAATACAGAGTTACCTGGAAATAACTACCACCGTAATAGGAAAACTACTCGTGTTTTTAATAATCCTAATTCTGACCCATCAAAAATTCGATAAACAAGAGAATGTAAATGCTTAATCGAACGATAACAGTTTTTTGGCTCAGATGTGTAAAACTCAAATCAACAGTTATACAAAATGAATGATTTGTGATAAATTAAAATACACCTTCCTATTTTTACCCCTTCTAAGAAACAAACATTTTGTACTCAACCGTTTTCATATTTAACTGGATTTCTAATTAAGAACACATACCGCAGAATATGGTTTCTAATTTATCAGATTAATAATTATTTCAACTAATCTTGGAACTAATTCAATAAGTAAATAAATTGAAAGTTATAAACAATTAAACATGCCCAGTATTTTTCCTATTTCGGAGTTATACCACCGTATTAGGATTAATCTATAAAATTCGTATCGTATTACGGCGGTATTTTATTTCTCATTTTTTGGGTAAAAAATGACTTACAAACATGAAACAAGCTATTTAAATAGTGAGTGTAATAGTAGGAAAATGCTATAAACAATACATATACAAACTTGAACAGCTTATTAATACGAAAAACTTAGTTTTTAAATATTAGTGTACTTACTTTTGTTGTTTCGCGTTTGTATGGAAACACCTCTCACGTCGATGCCGTTACACAGATTGATTGATTTTGTTGTGTTGTCTATGTGCTATACTTGCAAACGTTAGTTAAGTCATGAAGTGATAAATTTGGAATAAATAGTTAACGTTTTGGTGTACTTAAAATTAATAAAACAGGAATAAAACTCGAAAATAGAAATACCACCGTAATAGGAAGCGATTTTGACTACCGCCGTATTAGGAGCTTTTACCTTATCCAGTACTTTGATTCGGATGCCACAATTACATTACTAGTTAAAAGTGTGTAAAAAGGCAGATAGGTTATCAAAACAGCATTTGATATTCAAAAATAACTGCGGTCAAAAAACCGACTTCAAAAACAGTAAAGTAAAAAATAAAAAAGATTTTATATTATTAATTACTACATATTATATACCTAGATGTGCTATTTACTAACTAGGTTTGATGTCGGTGCCAAGCCTCCTCCTTTTTTTTGAAGTCGGTTAAAAATAGCACGCTAACGCAGACATGACTAGATTTCAAAGTAAGATGACAAGATTTAACTATCGTGAGAAAAAAAAGAGACAAATGAAGTAAATTGTAACTGATCAGCCACATTTCAATATGCCACTACCGGAGCGCTAATAACATAACCCTTTTAATACAATTTGGAGTACCAGGACTTCAGGATTCAAGGAGATATTTTGCCAAGAGTTAAAATACTCTACTCTATTAAGTTCTTTATCGTCATGTCTTCCGTGTAGCGTCAATCGACCTTACACCGATTAACGTAAAACGCTTCTGCTTATCAAAGAATAAATACAGTGTAAAAAAGTGTGGTGTAAGGCACGAGCTGAAGCGATAAGCGGATGGAAACGCTCGTAATTTTCGAAATAGGTACTTTTAAGCTATTGCATAGCTTCTATCGCGGGCCTTGAGCGCGGGGACCGAATCGAGAAATTCCGTAACGAAAAAAACCTCACGCTCCCCACTCCGACGGACACGGAGGTGTGGCTTGAAGGAATGCTAGGTATGCAATAGCTTTACCGCGGCAGTCCCCGAGTGCCACACGTCTTTTTTTTTTCTAGGAGCATGGTTTTTATTTGTATTTAGCTTTCCGATCTCAGCTTCTCTCTCTCTATGTACTAAAGCCGTCCTCGAGAACCATTCTATACATTGATGAGAACAGAAATTAATTGGTGCAGAAATTTCGAATTTATGTAGGTGGACTTTTATAATATGTTAGTGATTTTGAAAGCAAGAAATCGAAATCGAAATATTAATTAGAATCAATTTAGTGAGAAAAATACTGAAAAATAATGAACAAGTGGTTTGTAAAAGGGTAGAATACAGAGATTACTGTTATCGTGAAATAATTCGAAATAGAAGATAATAATTATAGTTAAATTGATGGTATATAATATAGCTGTTACGCTCTACTAACTTTCAAAACACTTTCAAATATGAAAGTTCTAAAATAAATTTCTTGAAAAGAAGTCTAGTTTCAAGATTCATTTTACGAACGGATTCAGCTCGTAATCAAAAGAGCTATCATTTTATTTGAATCTTCACATTGATAATAAAAACAATATAAAACACGTCAAATTAAATAACTATCATCTTTGGTATATTTACTATAGTCACGTCAAAACTTTAATGTACATATTTACTATAGTCAAAACGCTCCTATAGTTTTTGTGCGTGTCACCGGTACTGAGCGAAAAAATATAGGCAAAGTAAATTCAGTTAGTAGATAAAGTGTTGTATATTTTTAGGTCAAACAGACTTCTCTTATCTTTGATTAAAATATCGCGTGTGTTGAGATGCGCTGCGTGAAGTTTTATGTGAAATAGCTAAAAACTATACAATAAAAGTGTTTTTTGTGTTTTTAACAATGGAGACGCCATGTTTGATGCCTGGATGTTCTAAAATTGTGAGTATAGTTTACTTTGTTGTGTTTATGAGTCAGAAAGTTTCAAGAATTTAAGTGTGGATATCAGGTTTTGATACGGTTGGCTTCTTGATATAATTTTGTGTAAGCCTTTGTAGAGTAAAATTAATTCATGTTACCTTTAATATGAGCTTTGATTCATACTTAACTGCAACATATTATGTATGCCATGGATTTAGGAATAAAATAGTTCAGGAAACCTCTTCAGTACAAAAACATCTGCAATATCTCATTCAAACTTATATTCAACTAGCTTACCGCCCGCGGCTTCGCCCGCTTTGTCTAAAACCTAATAAATTATATACTAAAACCTTCCTCTTGAATCACTCTATCTATTAAAAAAAACCACATCAAAATCCGTTGCTTAGTTTTAAAGATTTTAGCATACAAAGGGACATAGGGACAGAGAAAGCGACTTTGTTTTATACTATGTAGTGATTTACATACATTTTATAATATTTACCGGTATTCTCGTATATAGAAATAACAATTGTTGTATATTTAAATGAATTATAGTTGAGTAAACAATAGAGATTGTTCTAATAGAGATCGTTATAAGAAGAAATATTTCACAATAATATTTAAGATCTTACAAATTATTATTAAATAGCTACAGAAATAAAATCAAGAGTTTTTATACGGAAAATGTATTTGTGTGCATTAAATACAATTATTTTTCTTTATCTGTGTTAAATGCAATGAAAAGATAAAAGATAATCAGCAAAGTACAGCCACACTTAATTACAAATTAAGTTACTTATAATTAGGTAATACTTATAACTCATGTACGTTAATATGAGTTTTTACTAAAAAAACAGTCCTCCATATTTATAATAGAAATAATGTAATCATTGACCTGGAAAATTTCTGCTCTAAAACATATTGTCAGAATAAATTTCATATAATTGTTAGTAGCGGTCTGTTCCGACGGCATCCATAGTTAATACAGAAGAGCTACATATCCAACTAATACATAATATGCAACGGCTAAGCATTTTTTAATATTCCCATTTGTTCCTGAGGTGAGATGATTCAAATAAACAATCAAACTCTGCAGCTCTACATTGGCTTAGAATTTTTTAGGACAAAGAAACTTTTAGGATAAACTGAAAAAACTAAAAAATGAAAACTCAAGTTTATTTTTTTTTCGTCGTTAAATTTTTTTAAACTTAATATACGAAAAATGCTGCCTCGCTACCTTAGAACTTATCAAAATTATTGCTGTAATATAAAAAATAACTTCTTCAACGTCTAAGCTATTTATATTTTCGATTTAACGCAATTTTTAACCATATGGAATTTTATAAAGAAAGGCGCGGGCTCGATTTTTTTTCGATTTGTTATTTTTTTAATATTTTTGCAGTTGTGATATTTTAGTATGTATGGTAGATTATACTATAAAATATTTTACCCAAACAGTAATGTTTCTACAAATTACCGTTATTCATACCACCAGTATTACTATATTATTTTATTGTGCAAGTGACGTAATTTTAGCGTATCTAACGTCTTTATCAAACCGTTGTTATCGCATGAGCGTTGCAATTGGCACAGTAAAACAGTGGATTAGTTTGGATAAAAAAACCTATTTAATGTACCTACTTAGAAAAAAATGTGTGCGTGTATTAGTGTACACACGTAAGAAGTGAAACTTCTTTATGACCTTATTTTTCAAAAAATAATTTACTATATGCAACTTTACAGAAATACGAATCACGCGTGGTAGGGATAAGAAAAAGATGGCGCGTAACGGAAAAATGTCACGCGTAACGAAAAAATGTTACACTAAATTTTTTTCCAACCCCGATAAAGAAGTTTCACTTCAAAAATATTAATGATGGATCGTGTGAAAACGATATGATTTTTTAAAAAAAATGTTTATGAAAAATTATTTACACTTAGATAATAATTTGTTATATTCCAAGTAATTTTTAAAATGAAATAGTCTTTTTCAAGGAAATGATAATAATCAAATTATAGCCAGTGGGGTCACCAGCCAAATAATAAAAATATAGTTATGAATAAATAGCGTAGGTACTATTCGATAAGCAAAATTATAAAGACTAAGTTAGTACCTACCTAGTTGATAATATATTCTAGTATTACTCTATACTCTATTATAGCATCGACGTAGTCGTACTATGAGGATCGTTATTCAAGAGATATAGACGAAAATTTTGCTTCTGTGTCAAAAAAATAATATAATAATATTCGCCCTACATTATAAAGTACACATATATGAAACCGTGCTGACTAATCATTCAACTGCATCGCATTGTTTAGACGTGTTCTATCAATTTTCGTGACTTTCATGTTTTTTTGTTTGACCAAAGGGTAATTAGTCATATATAGTACTAGCTGTGCCCCGCGGTTATACCCACAGTGCTTGGTTCCTGTTGGTTTTAGCGTGATGATATAACGCCTATAGCCTCCTCGATAAATGGGCTATCTAACAACGAAATAATTTTTCTAATCGGACCAGTAGTTGCTGAGGTTAGCGCGTTCAAACAAACAACCAAACTGTTCAGCTCTATGATATTAAAGTACATATAGATATAATTATCTGTGGTTACTATGAGTGGATGGGAATTTTTTATTGTTTCGAGTTTAGTGCTCTCTTAACGATCAAACTCGTCAAAAGCGATGACGAATACAATTTGGGGTCGTTGACATGATATGTACATTATACACAAATTTCCATGTACATTTTCATTCATTTTTTAACTGGTGGTCCTCCAGTGACCATGACTTCCGTTAACATAGTGATGTGTGTATATCGTCAAATATACATTTTGCTAGTGGGTGAAATGATATTTTATTGATAAAATTTATTTAATACTAGCTGCACGCCACGGTTTCACCCACGTGGCTCCGCTCCTGTTGGTTTTAACGGAATGATATAGGCCTTATAGCCTTCCCCGATAAATGGGCTATCTAACACCGAAACAATTTTTCAAATCGGACCAGTAGTTCCTGAGATTAGCGCGTTCAATCAAACAAACAAACAAACTCTTCAGCTTTATAATATTAGTATAGATGAGCATTTAAAACCATTATAACTAAGTGTGCCTAATTTTATATCTATACTCCCCCCGCGCAATTTATTTAAAATGGTGTACACCCTTTTGATTCGCCTATTAAATAATATAGATAAAACAAAGTAAGGGTTCTTTTATATTATTGCCATTTTATTGGTTGATTCCACGTGGATTAAATGAACTATGACTTTTCAATGAACCCAGTTTCTAGGAAAAACTCGCATACTTCTCACATGACATTATAGTAACTACGCAATGTTAGAAAAACTACATTTATAAACAATCGTAATAAGCAAATATTCAATATATAAATAGAGAAATGTTTAACAGTTATAAATAACAAGCTTTTATTAGGCAACAAATATTGATATATTTATTTAAACCAATATCATCATAAAATTGGATCCCTTTGATTTTAAATTAGGTTCATAAAGCAAGTACACACATTTAAATAGGTATATTAAAGAGATAGGAATAAAACAAATTTCCCCTTAAATGAAAATCCAGTTTTTAATGTAAGTACAATATTAACTAATAGGCCAGACAGTAGGAATGAGTGTCAAATAAAACATAATAAAAACTCTTTTAATATGAATCCATGGTAAATGTTCTAAAATTAACGAAACTTAAAATACGAATTTTTAATGTACTTACACTGTAAACACAAAGTTAATGTTCCCAAACCCCAATAAACAACATACCTACCTTAAAATTCCCAAACTCCACAACATTTTATGGGCCCCCTTCACAATGGGCAAAGTTGGCCCAACACATGATCGTCGATGTTTGCCGCCATTACGGCGATTATGAATAAACCTGCAATGACGGCCGACCATAGACAGTTAGGCCCTACCCTATCGTGATTGTCTCTACTTGCCCAACGCTGCCCATTGTGAAGAGGGCCCATTAAACATCATGGTAAAGAATAATGCGTGCCAAAACATTGCGAAACGATGACGTTGCACATTAAGATTCGGGAAAATAAAGTGAAGGTATAATGTAATTAAAATTCATGTCACATGCAGGTCACTTGGTTAGCGGGGAAAATGTTAGGTTGCCTTTTTAACACGCTTTCATTAGCTTGTGTGTTTCAATAGCTGTATGTTTGTGTGTAATTGACTCCAGACTCGAATCGACTTCGATTAAATTCAAACTTTGTACAAGGATCAAGGATTGATGACTTTACAATAGTTTCATGAGTTTAATTTATTTATTAGATAATGTATTTTTTATTTAACCCCTCACGCGTCCAACTATAACATACTGATTTAGTTACGAGCAAACAATGTACGTAGGACGCGTGAAGCTTTAATGAATAGATGATGCGATGATAATATTACGTGGTATAAATGGAATAATTATGTTAATTTTGACGTGATTTTGACTACCTTTAATTAACTTTAAATACAGTACACCTAAATAGCAGATAATATTTAACAAAAATTCTATAAACCGGCATTTAAATTGGCATAACACCATGAAAATATTTTTCAATACATTATCAACTCAAAGAAATAAGACAGAAAAATAGCCATAAAAGCCTTGTTTGCAAAAACTTTATTCCGATGGCTTTTCTTGATAACTCAATAAACAGTCCGACCTGACTTCACTTGACTTTAAAATTGTTTATCTTAGCAAGAAACTGTGACTATCCTACTAATCCTACTAATATTTTAAATGCGAAAGTTTGTGAGGATGTGTGTGTGTGTGTGTGTGTTTCTCTTTCACGCAAATACTACTGAACCGATTACAATGAAATTTAGCACACATATAGAGGGTAATTTGGATTAACACATAGGATAAGTTTTCTCCCGGAAATCCCACGGGAACGGGAAATATGCGAGTTTTTCTTTGAAAACGCGGGCGAAGCCGCGGGCGGAAATCTAGTCTACAATAATGGATCTTTCAATACAAATCGCAAAAACTCTTTAAAAGATAGAGCCTCCAAGTGAATACAGATTTGATTGTTAGTAATATTATATTTTATTGGTGTACCTTATAATTAGGGTATTGACCTTATATTACAATTTAATTATCCATGGTTGAATTATTTACTTTTTTTACTATTTGGCGTAACTTGTAAATACTTGAACCAACAAAAAAATTGTGTGGTTTATCAGATGTTTACTCATAAATTCCTTTTTATTTAATCTACTAGTATAATTAGAAGATTTAGAATCTTACTAACTTTTAAAAATTACGTTTTATGATTCAAAATTTTTAAGATCTATTTAAAGATTATAGTCCAAGATATAGAAATACATTAGAATGTCTATGATAACCTAATCAAACATTATGCAAACACAAAAATAATATCAAAATTAATTCATTATCACTGATAAGAATTAAACGCGAAGTTTCATTCGTAATCTCTGATAGGACCAAGGGACCAGTCATTGTTTGATTCCATCTCGTTCTGATATGTGGATTTAGAAAGAGAGGGCATGATGTGGTGATAACGCTAAATTTTATAATGGTAGCACTCTCATTTGAACATACGGGTTATGAAGAAGTGGGTCATATGAATTGGTCAGGAGTGTTGTGATAGTGAAATTTGATTTGGAATACAAAAATGGTAATGTACCTTTTTTATCTGTGCTTGTGTAAAATCGGAGCGAAATCCCAGTGAAAGAAAAATTTAATTCTAATTTTAAGTTTATTGAAATACCTAGCAAATTTAAAAAGTTCGCAATGTTGATTTATTTTTACAGTTAGTAAGTAGAGCCAATAAATCTTTGATATATTTGATTTATGTTTAATGAAAAAATTAGACGTAAAAAGTTTTGATTTACACAAATTGAATTAATATAAAAATTAAAGATGTATTTTAATGGAGTGATTATTTATCTCATTTATGACTAATTACGAAAAAGATAAGGTTTATAATATTATGATACATATTTTTTACCACATTTTTCGTTCCTATTATAGATAATAGAATAGATTATATATTAACCTTTCCTACCATATTATCACTACGTATATATATGTATGCTTAGATATTTGAAACTACATAACGTATTTTGATGCAGTTTTTTAATAGATAGAGTGATTCATGAGGAAACTTTTAATATATTATAATTTATTAGGAGTTAGACAAAGCGGTTGGAAAGCGAGTTTCTAATAAAAATACTCCTTCATTATATGGACGTAGTAACTGCAAAATGTCAATTCTGAATATTGAGGAGTAAAATTAGGCCAGGCACATGTCAGCTTGTAAAAGAACAAAACCTCCCCCTCTGAGTTTTGTTGTTTTTTTTCTTGGATACTGCGGTGTTTCTTATTTCTTATACTTGACGAATATTTTTGGCTGATGGTTTTATATTCATTTGTGTTAAGTAATACAGTTCTTCATTTAACTTTTTAAATGTAATGTATTGTAAAAGTAATGATAGTTGAAATAGTAAAATAGTAGTAATACCAAAAAGCGAAAAAGATATTATATTAAGTAGGCAAAGAAAATAAACAGCTCGTATTAGTTCATTTTGATAATTCTATCTCTTATCATAATTTATAATATTAAATTGATATTTAATTTACATAAAAATCTATTGTGCACTTGTCACAGATTAAAATTTTATCTCTGCGTGTGCGCATACTATCCCGCTACAAATATGAAAACACATAATTGTATGATTCTTTTAATTTGACTATGAACACCTCAACTTTATTAGCTTTTTCTATATCTATCTAATAACAAGAAGTGTATAAAAGTCACATTCCCCCTTCCCCCTTTAAAATTATTTTTCAAGCAGATTTTTTTTCCTTATTTTATTCCTAACCAGCTTCCCGCCTCGGCTTCGCCTGCGTTTTAAAGAAAAAGCATAGTTCCCGTTCCCGTGGGATTTCCGGGATAGATCCTATGTGTTAATCCAAGTTACCCTCTATACGTGTGCTAAATTTCATTGTAATCGGTTCAGTAGTATTTGCGTGAAAGAGTATCAAACATATACATCCATCCTCACAAACTTAGGTAGTACCTAGTATAGTAGGATTGGAAAATAAAAGAAAATTGATGAATCGTTGACATTATTTTACACCCTAATTGCAAAACTGATATGCGTAGGTGTTGCAAGAATAAAAACCAATATTGCGTGGGAGAAACATCTATTATGGTACAAGTCAATCTTAACTTTTTAACCAAATATACTTCGGCAATCTATTGAAAGATGACTTTCATATTGATGACATTCTATATCGGTTCAAAAAGATTAGTTCCAAAGGTTCCAAAATACACGAATTGACAAAGAGTTTTATTTTTGTTAACTTTATAGTAGATAATATTGTAGAGAAAATAGTAGGTCTAAAGCTAGATTTTAATTAAGTTAAGTGTTCTCTATGAAGTGATTTTTCTCAGACACATTTAGGCCCTTTAGGTATGAAACTTTCAACATTAGTGTTGAATGTTGCCTATAATGAATTATTAGAATGCTACCTAATATGTGTGTATTAAAATGTATTTTGTTATAAATTTAAATAGCATAGCATAATATCTAGAATAATAAAAGTGTCTTAAATAATTATTATCACATTACGTAGCAAAATATGTGCAAAGAAACCAGGCAACCATATTTTTGAATAGGTTTTTATAGAATTATATTCACAATAATTTTAAAAGTAATCCAGTCGTTAACTTTGTAAAGAAGAAGACTTACGTCAAAACTTTTCCAAAATTCTATGAAAACCTATTCAAAAATAATTAACTGGTTTCTTTGCACATATTATTCCAATCCTATCACACATACCACGTTCCATCTATAACAAAATCAAATTAAATGATTGCTACCTGCATACCTCAGTTAACCTAGAGCTATTATGAAACCTAACTGAATTGACCCTTGTAGGTTACTTCATAAGATTGCTTTCCTGATCGTAAAGGATACTGCATTTTCCTGCACTCAATCAATTAGATATTTGACGTTATCGAGAAGTAGGATTTTCAATCAGTTTTAAGCAATAATAAGCATAACTGTTAATCATTTTGCTAACATCAAATCATTAGTAAATGTTTACTTTAAAAGTAGATTTGGAACTTCTTTTATTTACATCTCTTTTTCGCTTTCAGCATGCAATATAGTTATTTTCTTTCATCACTACATAGTATAAAACAAAGTCGCTTTCTCTGTCCCTATGTCCCTATGTCCCTATGTATGCTTAAATCTTTAAAACTACGCAACGGATTTTGATGCGGTTTTTTTTAATAGATAGAGTGATTCAAGAGGAAGGTTTTAGTGTATAATTTATTATGTTTTAGACAAAGCCGGGCGAAGCCGCGGGCGGAAAGCTAGTATACCATAATTTACCTTATGTAATATGCATAATCTCCACTAACCTCACTAAAACTATTTTGCCATTCAATTCTCATCTATTGGTTATAAAATCAGCAACAACGTTCATTTTCATTTATATTGCAATATAATGCACCTAACATTTGAAAACGAAGAGAATAAGTTTGCAACAAAGATATACCTACACCAAATAACAGTCTGGGAGGATTAAGGCAAACGCAGGTGCCTTTATTATTCCCTTTCATAGCGTCAGGAATGAGCAGTCTTGGTAGCAATTGCTGTTTTATTACTTCCTATTGCATTTGGTCTGACTATAGTAATGTTCATTCGATTCTCACTGTAATGACTCTGTATGTGTATGATGTTAATATTAAATCGAAAGTTCGTGTTCAGCCGTTTCTAACAAAAAAAAACTAAACCACCTTCAAAGGATTAGAACTGAACTTGTGAACTTTCAAATTAAAAAAAAAATCATAATCGATTTACCTCCTTTTTTTGAAGTCGGCAGATAAAATATTGAAAAGGTGATTTTAAATAGAGAAAACATTGAATTTCTTAACCATTCTTCTTTTTAGAATCGATATTTTGATGAGGTTATTATTAGTAAAAACAACTATTCATAAAAGCATAAAAACTTATTGAGTATAAGTAGGTACCTATTATTTTGGCTAATAACACTGAAACTATTGAACCAAAGACGTTCATTATGAAAGCATCAGAGTTGACACGAAATTCGATCATCTAACATCAAATCAGTAACCGGTGATGTTGAAATTCGATGACTTTGATATGAACGTAAAAAACCGACGGCTTGTATAAAGTTATGTATACACTGAGCGCCTTATATATAAGAATCCGATCATAATAATATTATTTAGTACTCAAAAGCTTAATTTTTCTCATTTTCTTCATCTCTTAGAAGATAATTGCCACATCAATTCCAAAGTTATGTGCTAGAAACACATTTTAGTTCCTTTCTTCTAAAGCAGGTATTTTATTTAAAATAAAAGATGGAAATTTATAAAAATAATTAATGTCAAATATGAAAAAAGAAAAGAAATATAACATTTTACTAATTGGCTTAGGTACCGTAGTTATCCTATTCATTAAATACAAACAATATTGCAATTATTGTTAATATCAATATAGCGTAACTAACGTGCGTTGCGGTTTAATAGATCGTGAAAGTTGATTCATAACAACAAAAAATGTTTAAGCAGCGTATTCATTTTACATCGACTTCTTCCTTGGTCCTGCTTTTGATATCCTGAACTCATCATATGCTGCATCTGCAAAGCAGAAGCAACGCAAATTTTCAGTGGACTTCTCTTTGGCACTGTCCATCTAAAATGAAGTTAACCAGCGACCAGTGTACCCTCGTCCTTATCGAATAAGTTTCGAGCACGTTGCATTCGCTGCATCTGCAAAGCAGAAACAGAACTGATATTATTCACTTGCCTCCTCTTTCACATTGTCTTACCATAATAAAGTTAACCTGCGCCCTACACCGCATTAAATACATTCATAGCACACTGCATATGCTACATCTGCAAAGCAGAAACAGAGCTGATATTCAGTGGTCTCCTCTTTCGCACTGGGGCCGTATCGAAATGGTTGGCAAATAAATATTATACCATAATTATCCATGGCTGGTTATTGCGATCATAATATGAATTTGCCAATCAGTTCAATTCACGTCGTAATCGGTCTAGAAATAAGGTCATAATACGGCCCCTGTCCGACTAAAATAAAGTTAACCACAGAGCCCGGTGTATCTACGCCCTTATCAAATACGTGATGTCTAGATATGAGTGGCTATTTGAAGTATTCCCACGTCCCAGGACTCCCAGGCCATATTAATTAAGGATGAGGCGTAACGTAGATTGGTCTAATCTACTTTATTAACGAAATGAACCTTGTTTTGAAGTGGCCTATTGTATTTTTGTATGTGACAAAAGTGCATATTTTAATTTGTATGACCTAAAATTGACAGTAGTGTTAATTATAGGAATGTGTTTTAATGAAGTTATTTCCTCTCTAGTTATATGCATTTTACACGTACAATATCTAATTCAATTTATCTTTCTATGGTATATTACTACAGACACAAACAACTAAATAATTTAAAATATTTCATAATTCAAGATATTATGTACCTATGTTTCTATTATTATCTACTATATGATCACAAAGTAAACACAAAGCTTATATATTATTATCTTCGTAGTTAAACACAAATTATAATATAATATTTTTCTTTTATTTCAGCTTTACGAGACACACTATCTTTAATAGTTAATATTATGATTCGCACGTTTCATTTTAGTTAGAAAAATATAAACAGAAACATAATTTTACTTTCTTTCAGGGCACGGCCTTTCGCATTCATAAATCCACTTCAATGTACAAACTACAATTAAGTGCGCTGTCTCTTTCTCTCGACTGGTGTAGAAAGAGATGGAAGAAACAATTTATGAATGTGTGTCGTAGAAGGGTTGTTTACTAACGTGGGCGAAATAAGGCTGTAATAAATATGGCGATAGTGTAAGAATAGCGGTTTAAAAATAATACATTTTTAGGAACAAGTCTTATCTGAACTATGTAAAAAAGAAATACTAGTTTAGGCTAGTTTTAGACAAAACAAAAACGACTAAAATTTGCATATAAAGAACGGAAAAACACAAACCGTTTGACGGATAAAAAAAATAGTTGCAAGATTAAAAAACTTAAAATTCTAGAAAATGTTTTTATTTCGCTTGCAAAATTAGGATCAACCCATTGTATAGCAGTGTCTGAAATATAATAGTTAATGAGTGGTTAACAGTAAATGGACCACACAATCATTATTATTCAAATTGTGATTCAAATGATGTGTATATTAATTACAATTTCATATTAATATTATGTGCATTACGCAGAAAATTCGCATTATAACCTTTTTGGTTACAGAAAACCACATTTTTAAGATATTGCATAGCTTCTATCGCGGGCCTTGAGCGCGGGGACCGAATCGAGAAATTCCGTAACGAACAAACCTCACGCTCCCCACTCCGACGGACACGGAGGTGTGGCTTGAATGCATGCTATGCTTTACCGCGGCAGTCCCCGAGTGCCACACGTCTTTTTTGTTAATAATTTCATCGAATCGTAATAAAGTATTTATTACCAGCAATCATTTCAGCTTTACAGTTTAATAATATTTATTTCTGTGAATAAATATTTTATCCCTCTACTTATAAGAGCGAATTCAAAGAATGTATGTTATACAAAAATGGCTGATAGGAACCAAATTAGTCATAGAGATAACAATTATTATTAGACTACTTTTTTATCCGAATACCACGCTATCCAATTAAAAGGGATCCAATTTTATTCTTCCCATAAAAGGTATAAATACATAATTATAGTTTTTTTTCTAATCTTCTTTAAAATCGCATTTAAAAAATCGCTATCGCTTACATACAGACCACAGCCTTAGGGATTCGGTGAAGAGTTAAGTGCTTTTTAGAATTTTAGCGCTTACATTGTATATTATTACAGAATAAAGAGTTGTAAAACTATTTTTCGAATATTTTTACCACATAGAGTCAACATAAAGACCGAAAAATAAGCTTTAGAATTTAACCTTAGCAATACAATGTATTAAAAACATCAGCCAAGTGCGAGTCGGACTCGCGCAAGAAGGGTTCCGTACTATACAAGTAAATATTCTGTGAAAATTTGAAGCATCCTTTGAGTACGGAACCCCATAAATATTTAAGCATGTACGTTTTAATATCATCGATGTCAAAGTATTTTATCTTTGGTCATATCGATTTCTTATCAACATACCAAAATAACATTATCACATTAATTTAAAAGTATCGAAAAGGCTGCAGTAATAAACTCTGCTTTTAATGCAATTATTTTACGTGATATTATTACGTGGGTAGGATGATATTATATGATCTATAATTATTAAACACTTGACCGTAATTTGAAGCTTACTTATTGAGAAGGTACCTAGCTTTTTCCGCCTATTTTCCCTCTCTTTCTCGTTGTATGTATGCTATCTCTCTCGCACACTGCACACCTCCCACCAGGTGGCGCGGCCGGCGCACGATAATGTGCAGGCGCTAGATCTTCTTCATTGGCGTCTAGCTTCCGCCGCGAGAAGGTTGTCTACAAGACTACAACCTTGGTGCTATTAAGTATTAAGTATTGCATATTGCAAGTGCTAAAAGTGTGAAAAAGTGTATCCCGTCGGATCGGTACAGTGAGTTATTTTTACATCTATTCTAATGATATTTTACTTAAAAATGAGCAAAAATCTTTTAAATCAACGGTATAACCGTTGGACTTTATTTAAAATGCTGAGGTTTTTTAAAGAATCCTTCAGCAATAGTTTATTTTTCAATATGCTTTAAATACTTAATAGCATGTATAAAGATATTTAAAATTAACGATACACCGTTACATTTTACGTGAAATAGTAACTTTTCTTTTGAAATATTTTATAATGCAATAAATACTAATGAATATTTGAATTTCTAATACTGTGAGTAATGCTATTTTAACGGATTTACCGTTCGGCTTTACTCGAATCGTTAATATTACTTTTGTGATTATTTGATATTGACTAGATATATCAAATACCCTCTCTTTTATATAGATATTTTTATTTTATTTCATTTTCAATGTGTTTTTAATACAAGGTTACAAATGAATATTATTAATAGTAGGTATGGATAAATCCAAGGCTAATCCTATGAGCCAACTCAAAGCTTAACAGGCATGCAATCCATTGCTACGACTTTATTACATTGTCGTTATCACTAGGAACGGTTCGGAGTATAGTTTATTACTAAAAATTATCGAACGAGATGAGTCAGCTCAAAGAACAAATAATATAGGTATTATAACAGGAACAAATTGATGTTAGCGTAATTGCACGAATCACGACGTGTCCGAACATGTCGTGATATGTTATAAATCGTCCGGGAGTTAGCCGCTCATCTGAATAATGATGGAATACGCACATGTTCAGTAGGTACCATGAACGTACCACACATTCAAAAGTATCCGTAGTCTATACGTGTCCTTTTATGAGTATTAATCTGATCCGTATTTATGTGAAAATAGACATAGACACACGGCAATTTTGGTTTGAAAATTACTTTTATTTATATTACGGTTCCTATGTTTCAAATGATGCAACTTTTTGGCGAGTAAGTGCCAAAATTTTACATTTAAATTCTCTGGTTTGGAAAGGGACGTTATCGTATAGATAACGAGATACCTTAATTAGAAATTAAATTTAGAGACATTTCAAAGGATTTACTATTCACTTATTCTAACGTTTTAGAATAATATTACTTATAAACTTGTACACCTTGACAAAAAGTAAAAAATTGCGGGTGAGCGGAGATTATTTTGTGCAATAAAACCGTCCTACGATGGTATGGCTGCGTTCGTAAGGAATGTTAACGGATATAAAGCAACTGAATATGACATCGATTGTATGAAATAAATAAATATGAATCGAAGTTCATTTTAAAAATTTAGTGTAAATGATTTGAATATTGACTTTATTAAATAGTTAAAGCCTTCTTTTTATATATACAACAATTAATTACCATTGTCAAATCAATTCTTATTTCATCCTGGACAGCTGTTGCTAGCATTGGAAAATAAGTTAAAGGACCTTGTTAATTGCTATATTATTATTTTAAATGATTATTAACTTCTAATTTTATATTAGCACCTTAAATCTTGCTCGAAGCAGAATACATAAATGTGGCCGCTAGGTTTAACCGCTACTCCTCGCAGGTTAGGTTCGTTAGCCAGGTTAAACCCACCCTCGCAGGGTGACTCTTAAGCATTTTTTGGCAGGCCCTACTTATTTCAAATTACAAACATCCCTCGCGCAGCCGTCGCTCGCAGGGAAATGGTGCAAATATATATCAGCCCTCGCGGGGCTTTGATTACAACCGTCCCTCACGGAGAAATGGTGGAAATATTTATCAGCCCTCGCGGGGCTTTGATTACGACCGTCCCTCACGGGGAAATGGTGCAAATATATATCGGCCCTCGCGGGGCTTTGATTGCGGTTGGTGCAAATATACAAAGGATTGATCATTAAAAATGATCATAGATATTTGCTTTCGTCAACGAGGACCCACGAAAGTTTTAGAGATGACAGTAACGGATCTTCACTCTTCTAAGGTAGGTATAAGAAAAAGGTTTTGAAATCTATTTCACAGTGGGCCATCTATACAATATAAGTATAGTAATATAACCTAATAAATACAATAAAATAGGTAAGAGACGTTAAATAATGGGCGCATGAAATGAATACTTCGTATCCTAAAAGGTTAGCTTACGCTTATTTAATCATGAAACCATCATTGGTTTGTCAATTATGGAAATTGGAACTTGAACAAATTGTATTCACCAATGCAGAGCCTATTCACAACAAAGGGAGGCGAGTCGGATCAAATATCATCTCGCAGATGATTTGTGGCGGTGGTTTCGAGGATTGTCACCAAGCCTTGTGTCAACGGTATATTTGGTTTCGTAATTCAATGGCACTAGCCGACCAATTTTCACATAAAAACACCTGAAGAGATTTTTTAATCGCAAAGCGATTGAATGTAACAAATTACGATTGGTTATGTATAGTTGACCTCTCATAGGCCTACTTTAGTTGCCCGGTCTTATAGGCTATTTATTCGACTCGTTTATCAACCCATTTGGCCTCATTATGGCACCCATGAGTTTTTCTTCAAGGCTCAAACAATAAATCGCTGAGGGATTAGGATAATCATTTGCTTAGACAAGTTTCTTGTCATCCCACCAGGATTATTATATTATATAATAAACTTATATACAACTATTAACGTAAAACGTTTAAGTACTCAACGAGTGCTGTGAATTCTGACTATTGAGTTACTTAGGATAGAGGATAATTAATAACGGAAGGTCAATCTTTCCAAACAAAAGCCTCGTATTATTAGATATTACCTGGAACCCCTACCCTTCACGAGAAAGCTCTGCCAAATGACTTCTCATTTTTTTTTTTTTGATTTGAAGGGGGGGGGGCGATAAATGCAATGCAAAACAGACTATACGGCTTTTGAAACATTACAAAGTCTGGTAAGCGAACTAAACTTTGCTGGTTTAGTTCTTTCTATATCGCTATCCGTGCCTGCTTCTCGTGGTTGCAGTTGAATTAAGTTTATCAATGGTCATAAATGCAATGCTATACAGATGATATACTGCATTTAAAACATGACAAAGTCTGGTAAGCCAACTAAACTTTGCTAGTTTAGTTCTTACTATATCGCTGTCCGTGGCTGCCTCTCGTGGTTACAGATGACTAAAGTAACGTCCTGTCTTCGCATCCACAACCAACTGTCCTTTCATAATCTTAACACAGATTCATTCGACATAGCTCCCCACGAGCTCGGTTCTTCATTTTTGCACTCGCACAACTGTGGACAACCCACGAGCAGTGCCTCCATTGGTAGCAGTTACAATCAAGGGATAACTAAGGTAAGCTAGCCATATTAGGCATGTTGGAACAACCGACCATATTCAGGGCAACTTTCTTTGTCCAGTTTAACGTTTAGACAGTCGTAGCATTCCTACGGAACAAAAATGGGATCAGATCTGCACCCTTAATGCAGTTAATCGAAAGGAGATACCTTCAGACGACGATAGTATTCAAAACCCACCGTATTCCTGAACATAATAATGCATAATAATCTCTTGCCATTGTCCTGCAGCAGAATTCCTTAGCAATAATTTGTTCTCGTTAGAGCAAGCGAGGGTTGTAACGATAATATGAGAAATCCTAGTCAGTTCGAGGCCTGAACGACGTGTAAGAGTACCGCTATTTCAGTAGTAGTAGCACCGAGAAGGGCGAAGGTATTCTGGAAAGCAGAACTGAAGGCCCGGTCAGCAGCACCATCCACCTAATAGACAGTGTTTAGTGCTGCACCACTAGAATCTGACTCTGAAGGTATAAAAATGTGGAGTACATTTTCCAAATATCAAATGTTATAGTCGGAAGAAAAATCCTATTTGCCTCCGTCTACCCAAAAGACATACGGAGTAGCTAGTAGTAGTTGGTTGAATTAGAATAAGTATAGTTAAAAACCTTTGTTACTGACTGGATAAATTTGGCTCATTTCCTATCTGACGTTCATATAGTTGTTGATGGCCTAGTGTTATGCACAAACACTATTATTATAAATAAGTCACGTTATGTAGTCCCGAGACTTTCGGTACATAAGTTCTGATGTAAATCATAATTATATCTTAAAATTAATTTGATTAAACTTAACGTACTTAGCTGTAGTAATTGCAGGTTTGGGACACACATAAGCTCTTATCATTTTAGTCTCTAACTTCTTGAGTTCATTATATTTGTTTCCAGTACAGAGTTTATAACCTATCAGTTTTAAATAAATAATTCATGCATTGCACTGAAAGTACCAGCCATGTTTAGATTATGATCGGTTGCGTTGGCTCTAAACATTAATAGACACCGCACGGTTTGGTTGGATGTTACATATCTGTATTATAATTTAAACCGTTTACCTGGTTTATTTTATTACCTTATCCAAGGGGTGACCTTTTGAATTTATTTCTGACCCTAAAAGTAAAGACCAAGGGGTCTTCTTGTCCGCTAGTAGCAGGTTGGGTTAAAACGGTGAGTTGAGACAGCTGGTAAATCTATGTTATGATGATTCAATGGTGCTTCTACAGAAGTCTAATTGAAATAAAGGTTTGAGTTTGAGGTATTCTTGCCTCGTCGGTGATCAGCTGTTGCTTAATTTTGAAAGTAACATCTAAATGCGTGATTAAAAGTCGTTACTGGCTCTTTCGCAGATTTACGCTAAAGATAGTGGAAATTGTAGTAACTTTAACTTTTCAAGCCCAAAAGGTTAACTAAGGTACGCTTGAACCAATCTCATAAGTTCTAATACTTTTAATCATTATGATTAACTTTTTGGTTCTTATTTGATTAACTTTTCATCCGGGATTGTTAATATAAATAATATAAAAATTTGTGTGATTTATTGGTATACTATCTGCACACCTTACTCTTTCAAATAAAGAAATAAGTAATTACTTATGTACCTATTCAAATTCACATTGGCGTCCATATATTGTACACCAGGTGGGTAACAAACAGGTCTCAATAAGTAAGCTTCAAATTACGGTCAAGTGTTTAATAGCTGTGTTTTACCTGAAAATAAAACACATATTAAATACTTACCTATATTTGAAGCTTACACTTAACGTCCACCTGTTGAGGATTTCGACTCAATGAAGAAGATCTAGCGCCTGCACATTATCGTGCGCCGGCCGCGCCACCTGGTGGGAGGTGTGCAGTGTGCGAGAGAGATAGCATACATACAACGAGAAAGAGAGGGAAAATAGGCGGAAAAAGCTAGGTACCTTCTCAATAAGTAAGCTTCAAATATAGGTAAGTATTTAATATGTGTTTTATTTTCAGGTAAAACACAGCTATTATGTATTTATATGAGAAATTGGTTGTCCGAAAAAGGTTTTAGA
>CAJQZM010026046.1:0-16018 GCA_907164665.1 Colias nastes
AGATAGAACTCACATCAAAAATATTAAATTATGATCTTAATTGTATTAACGTGTAAAATGTAATTTAGAAATATTACTAACATTAGTGTTATTTCCTTAACGGCACTGTTTAAAATCAATGTTTCCTACAATAAGAGTCGGCGCAAACGGGCCACCGACCAGAGCCACTGCCAGCCAGCGATAGCCACTTTTTTATATATTGAAATATTGTGTATTCTGTGTCTTCCCGTTGGCAACCAACGAGATAACACAGAATCTGATTTAGCGTTAATTTGTCAAAATTAAACTTTAATGATTTTCGACTAAATTTTTTGAATTTCTGAAAGTTCATGATGTTGGAGGCACCTCTAAATGTATCATCTGCAAAGTATAATTTTGCATGTGTATTTATGAGCAATAATGGCATCTTTTTACAGGTATGCCGAAACGAAAATGAAAAAAAATATTTTTCACTCCACCCTAATGTACACGTTTACAACTGATTTTGCACTTATAGCATAGCAACTAAATATGATACCTACTTAAACATTATTGAAAGGAAGGAATAAATAATGGTATTAGGGAAACAGTTGAGTAACAGGTAAAATATAAAGTTTGTTGAACATAAAAGCTAAATTTTATAACCAGAGGCTAATACATAAGAAAATATATGCGACTGATGAATACTATCAGCACGATCTGCCCATACATGACACATTTTAGTTTACAAAATGCTGTTAGACATTTATATTTTATATGTATCAAGAATACCTCTTCCTAAATTGACTTTGCAAGTAACAGACAAGCTGATGTCGGCATTTGGGCTATCGTCTTGATAGCTAAAGATGTAAATCGTGCCTCTTAATAGAGCGCCTGTAACACGGAAAGCTTAGCATTTGAAAACGAAGTTAGTGGGTTTTGCTGTGATAAAAATGACAGGCGTGAATTATTTAAGTACAAAAGTTCAACTCAAACAAAATTGTGATGGGTACCTTGGGTACAACACAGGAAATAATTTGATTATGTGATGATAAAGTTATTTGACGGTAAAAAAGGTAATTGAATTATCTTCAAACGTAAAACTGCAATTAAATGATTAATCATCGTAAACATTACAGAAGTAGATTCGATTTTAATCACGATTCCAAAGTAAAATTTATATACAATCGAAATTTTACTTTTGTACATAGGTATCGTACGAATCATTCATATTGTACACGGTTGTTTCAATACAAGTGTATTCCTCAAAGTTCAAATGAAATAGCTCTTACCAGCCACAACAAGAGAGGTGCCGACAAAAGCGTCGATCGCAGTGGCGAAGCGTGGGTTGATGTCTCCCAAGGCCCTGGTTGCTAGTCTGCACATACAAGTGGCTACACCTTCCACCAAGGCACCATAGAGCACTGGCACCTGAAATATAATGCACCTTATTACCTGTACACTGATGACTAAAGTCCTATATCTTCATAATGTTCAAATGTTTTTAAAATTCTAATTTACTAACAGTTCTAACAATGTCTCATCTATCTTGCGTATATGTACTATTATTTTTAATTTGTTATATTATTACACATTATTTACTATTCACAAATGTAATACATTTCATACATTCAAGTGATTTAATTAAATCGTATATCAATCGCTTTGCACTAATTGTGAAGTACTCAACTGAATGGAAAAATGCTATAAATGTAAAAGCAATATATTACATTGCAATGTAAATGTAAAACGAAATCGTTTTAATATATTTCGATAAACGAAATTTACAAATTAAACGTCGATGACTCTTATTAATTTATTGGAGTGGTAAAAATGAGAGCTTTTTGTTATTTATTTAATTAATTGTACAAGCCGGTTTGTTGTACGCAAAATGCTGTTATTTAATTGATCTAATTTATTTAAGAATAATTAAGTGATCATTATTCATTTTGTGTTTTTGTTTCGCTAAAAGACAGTTTAAAAGAGAACACTTTCAATTTAAAAATCTAAATTAAATTAATCTCGGGTTCGATACCCGACTAAAACTTAGTAGTAATTCTTTATTGAGATATTTTATTTGTTATCAATTTTTATAAGTACCATTCAGAACTCTCTCAAATTACTCTACACGCTATATAAATTTTAAACGCCTACCGAAAATGAAATGTTTTTACACATATCCTCGGAATTTTGTTACAATATTATTTTAAATATATTTGTAACCTAACGGACTCTAGTGCATGTGTCTAAAGAAACACAGCCTTGTCTGGAAAGGTTATTCTGTAGCACCTATTTGTTTGATTGATCGTGTGTATACAATCAATCTAAATATAAGTGCAATGTCCTCTAATATAGTAGTCGTAAAACATTATTAAACTATTATTAATAGTAACCTACTCTAAAATACCTTTGTTATAATTTAGTTGAAATTAATAAACATGACGTATTTTCCAGACGAAGAGCGTCTGAAAATAATTCAGTAGGTTCATAGTTATGTACCTATCATGGCTACCTCCTTGGTATGGTGGTTGACGCGTGAGCGTAGAACCGAGGGTTCCTGGGTTCGATTCCCGGTGGAGACGAAGAAAAAAAATGTCTCGGTCTGGCAGGGCACGGAAGGCTGATCACCTACTTGTCCCTAAAGAAAATCGATCAGTGGACAGTGAAACAGATGTCATGTACTATAATGCATTTGCCCATTACCCCACTTAGGGACACGGGACTTCACAAATAGTTATGTATCTTAATTTATAAAATAACTAGCGACCCGCCCCGGCTTCGCACGGGTGCAATGCTGATACTAAATACACTACAGAAAAACTGTGAACGTTGTGTATAAAAACATAGCGGCCCGCTCCGGCTTCGCGCGGATATAAAATAGATAGCCGGGCGGCCGGCCGGTACCGCCGCAAACGCTACGTCCCGCAATTTTTAAATCTGTAATATCTTCGAAAATATTCACTTAAATCATACGGTGTAAAGGGCCATATAGATCTATATTAAATGAACAATGTATTCAAGGTATTTAATGGGGTAAGGATTAATGCTGTATTGGTTAAAATCGCTTCGAAAATTAGCCATCATTTGTCGTAAAAAGTAAATGAAAAAAAAAGTTATTGTGGGTTATCCATAAGAGAAAGACATATACCATCACGGACTTTTCTGTAGACCTTTTCAATGTGTATAATACTTAGTACATTATTTTGATAAAACTCGTAGGGTTCAGCCTGCGTTTGCAATGTAAGCGGAAAAAATGTAATTTTTTACGACATCACATTAGAAACCTCAAAAATAACAGTACTTCTCCACTATTTAATGGATGTTATTATACATATAAACCTTCCTCTTGAATCACTCTATCTATTAAAAAAAACCGCATCTAAATCCGTTGCGTAGTTTCAAAGATTTAAGCGTACAAAGGGACATAGGGACATAGGGACATAGGGACAGAGAAAGCGACTTTGTTTTATACTATGTAGTGATGTATAGTGATTATGCTTTGGCGAATAAATCGTAATTAAAGATTACCTATAATATGTAACGATAAAATATTTCTCTACTACCTTATTTCACTAAACGCAATAAACTATGTTACAGTTTTAATAAAATCGTCATTAACACGTTCCCTGCGGCACAGATATATCTGTACTTTCCATTACTGCGTTACGGGTCGTTTTAAACCTTGTCCTATACCAGATATTGTGGCGGCACGAGGCATATTAAACCCCACCGCCCGTAGGAGACCAAAATCCTTTTTTTGGCGCCAAATAAGACAAAGTGTGCGGCTTTTGTCGTGATTATTATTAACAATGAGTTCATTAACCTAAATCTACCGCCGCCCGTGGTTAGATTAGTTAGTTTAGATTCTATGGGTAAAATAAAATGTGGGGTCTGATGTACCCCATACCGCACTGAACAATAGCAGTTTTTCATATAATTTAGTGATGGGAAAAGAAATATCGATTTTATTTAATTGTATTTATTTATCAAACTTATGGATGTTTTTCATTCCCCTTACTTCATTAAAACAGGCCAAACAATAATATCGATTTTATTTAATTGTATTTATTTATCAAACTTATGGATGTTTTTCATTCCCCTTACTTCATTAAAACAGGCCAAACAATAATATTGTTTGCAACCAGTGCATTCTGTGAGAATTTTCTTTACTTTTTTGTCGGCCTCACGACTTGTTAAGAAGGTGCGGAGTTTTTCGTAACATCCTACACATCTCCTCTTCTTTGATCCCTTTAAGAGATGATGTGCCTTGTTTGTTGGCTTGTTGACTTGGGCAAGAGTTAAATTTTGATGAGCCATACACCGATTGCCGGGTGTTTTGGATTTGCCGCTAGTTGATTCAATGAACAAACACACTAATAGTAATCATGATTATCAACCTATTTGAAGAAAGTTACTCAACATGTCACATTCACGTTTCTATTAACGATATTTATTATAACGAGTAGTTAGGATGTTTGAAAATTACCTGTATCCACATTCAAGTCCTTCTTTGTAAAAGCTTCAATAAGTTGTTCCACAAATAGTCTCGAATGCGTTGCACAACACTAACCGCGTGAAGCTAGCTTAGGGTGCGGTACGAGGTGCGCGGTGGTACGAGGTGTTCGCAACCTCGTTCCGCACTGAGTTAGAATTTTTATTTGTTCAGTGCGGCACGAGGTCTAAGAAACCCGGTATTAAGGTCGGTATACCATTGAACTAGGAATCAATAGCACATCTCAGATATATAGATATCACTTTCCTACACTGAACCAGATGGAAGTTATGCCTCCCGCACGACAGAGAAGTTTAAGTTTTTTCCTACCGCTATAACGACGAGACACGGACAGGGTGTTTCAAGCCCTGTTTCGCAGCTAACGTGTTAAACATAATTAAATATTTAGTTTAATTTGTAAAACATAATTCAAAATCTAATTAACAGTAAAACACAGGTAATAACTTTTCCGCTCTTTGTTAAAGTCACAATTAAATAAATCCAGACGACAGTTTTATTGCATTTAGAAAGATGTTATTAAAGTTAACGTTCCTTAAACTAAAGAGTTATAACATCAGTATTATTTGACTTCGTTCTTAATCCAGCTTTTAGAGTAATGAAAAAGATTTTTGTTTATAGGTATCACTTTATTGTCTTTGCTTAAATGTTCACGTCTGAAAATAGTTCTTATTGTATTTATTTTGTTTGCTATGTTCAGCGCTGTCATTGAACTTTTAGCAGTTAATAACAGGTAATAAAATAAAAGATAGAGGTTCATATTGTACGAAAATAGTTACTAGGTACTTTTCTTGTAAGATATTTTTATTACACCCTTTATACATCTGTACATGCACCCAGCCTTTTCAAAAAGTCAGAGAAAACTGGGACACCGAAATACTAATAACTTCTATTTTTATATGTAAGTATGCATTTAATAAAAACCTTTTACTTTATATGAACCTTCAAACATATCTAATCGTATTGGCTTATAGCCATAAGGCGTGATAAGGCTGCCAATTGTGCACTTATTTAAAGCTGATTTAATTCTATCTGTTTCATTGTTTTTTTGTGTACAATAAAGAATAAATAATTAATACATTACCTGTAAATCAGCCGTACAATCCTCAATAGCTTTATCCTTGTGTGTGTCAGAGATTTCAAGAGCCCAGTACATTTGAACGTATTTGAAGACTAGCAGACCGCCGCCCAACTCCGCCCATGTTTTTAGTACTGCTTTACGAATGTCGGTTCTTCCTGGTAGATAGAAGATATATTTAGATTAATGGTTTGTTTACATACTTAATAATGGTGTTATAAATAACTTATAATAATGAAACGGTCTGTAAGAATAGTAAATTTAATAATATCTTCACAAAGTACCTACCTACCTACTCTTCATAATTGTATCACTAGTAATAGCCCTTTCATTTTTATTTGACCTTTAAATTCTATGTATCAGTATTCTACGTTTATTACATAATTAACTTTATATTATTTTTTTTTGTATTCATTTGTAGCTACTTAACCGCTCTTTGTATTTGAAATGAACATATTATGTTCCAACTTAAAATTTCTAGACTTCAAGACAATTAAATTATTTTAATTACTCTTACCTTCAATAATATCTTCAATATGTGTGTAAGGACATGCCGTGGCTTCTCCCCAATTTAGTGACCACCATATGGTCAATAGAAACAGGAATACCGCGTATGTAGCTACACCGAAGTTGTCTGCCACTGTAAAATAATTTGAAGATTTAGTCTTTATTGATAGAAAATGTTACTCTTTAGACTCTATTTATTTATGTTTTCATGTATTTATAAGTATTGTACAAATTATAAGTAAGTAAAAAATTAAAAGATACAAAAAAATTGCACAGAAGGCGGTGTTTTTGCTGGACAGCAATCTCTGCCAGGCAATCTGATAAGAAAGGAAATGTGAAAAGTTTCTAGGTACCATAAGAAGCAAAAATCCAATCATAGAAAGTATAAGTACGAAAAAATATCATCCACTAAGACCATGAACATTGAACATTGAAAATAATAAAATATACCTCTAACCTTAGCCTCTAAGTGCCTCTAACATTCATCTGCCATCAATCAATTTTATTATGCTATCATAGGATATATGTACCTAAATCTAATTATTCAACGATAATGCTTCATTCAATTATACGAATAAACAATTGTTATAAATTAACTCATTCAACACGTAACATGTAACACGTAACATGGTAAAGTAAAAAATATAGATTTTTTATAGGTGAGTTTAAAACCCATATTTTAATGTACCTATCATAAAAAATTGCATAGATTCAACAATTTGCACCAAGTGCCTGTTATCTATCGTAATTTTATTCATTCGTTTTGTGAATGTTAATTTTATACCCGCGTTTAATTAATGTTTCACACTTGCTTGAATAATTCAAATTTGTCTAAATTTGGTTAACATAAGCTTTAAGCGGGTATTAATATTCAAAAATATGTAATAACTATAACCTCTAACGACCAATAATGTGACATGATGTACTTCATATGAAATACCACAACAGTGTATAGTAAAATTTTGATTTTCGCATAGTTCTTGAATAAGAACGAACCATCTAACGGTGCATTTAGACCAAACGAACATAGAGCTAGAGCTAGAGCAAGAGCATTCTGTCGTGATCTTTAAGTATTGTTCAGTATAAGAACATTGCATAGAATCTTTTCGAACACACTAAGAACAGCGAAAGAATGCTCTACGCCTATTTAGGTACTACGTCAAATTCTTTTAATTTTAAAAGAATTTGACATAGTGGGGTTTGAATGAGAATTTCTCGTTTGATGTAAATGCACCGTTAGACTAATATAGAGATTAGAAAGAGTCATATTATGTTAGGTACCTATAGTAAAAGTGGAGGGCTCTTATTTGAAAATATTTTCTTAATGTTTTAATTTTACATGTAGTTCCTGAAGTCATATTTATATTATCTGACTGTTTTATGAGATTTTATCTTCTTTTATATCAAAATTATATTTACGAGTTTAGGGAAGACTGACATCAAATAAATGCTATAAAATAATATTTATGTTAATAAATTGTATTATATAATGCTTTATGAGAATATATAAGTGGGTAAAGGGTGACGTATAAGCTTGATTTTGATATTTGGTATTACACGTAAGATTAATTTATTAATTATTAAGAAAGCTTTTTTTTTACCTAAAATAATGAACCTAACTAGGGTATCATTATTGAACATTACGATCTAGCCTTTTACTATAGGCTAATGAGTAATATAAATCTAACTCAATTTGCTAGGTATAGTATGTCTAAGAATGTGTCCATTAACACTTTTCTTAATGTCTCTATTTAAGGCGAAGACACTTTGTTCATGTGTTCTTTATTAAGAAATCCTAAATTAAAAAAAAAAACCTAAAATTTCAGTCAACTTTTGCAGCAAAAATACGAACAATCAGTATGAAGTCCAACAAAACATTAATCTTTAAAAAGAACTAAGTACATACTAAAGTTCTAAGTTATTAAATGCCGATAAAAGAGGATCTAGGGCAAGTTTCAGGAAAGTTACTATTATCAAGCATACGTATTTTGAAATGTTTGGATTGAATCCCGCTTCCATATCCTTTTCTATTTTTTATCCGTCTTAAAAATACTTAAATTTGCATACACGTAATGAAGTTCCGTGAAGGTTTTTAGTTATTAACCCGCCATTGGTGACCTTATATGTCTGTGAGACCGGGCAGTTAAAGAAACCCAAATATTTTTGTCACCGTTTATCGAATTGCACTGTGGTTTCGAGTAGCTGCCTAATTTCGCGCCCCATACCCTACCCCTACCCCACGACAGTGACGCGGGCGCACGTTACTGAGTTTTGGCCCCAACCCGGTGCGTGAGACCGGCGTCACCAACTAAGTAAGTCAAATGGTTATTGTGTATTTTTTTTATTTTACTTATTTTGATAAAGCTGTTGTTGTAATTTATAGTTTAATCATATAATTATATTATTAGTAAGCGTTTTGCTAGATTTGATCGATATTTTACAAGAAATTCCGTGTTTTTTGTTCAAATTGTGAACACTGTTTCAGCATGTCTTACGAAAGTAATCAGTGTCGTCTCGAGGCTCTTTTGCAAGAAGCAGTATCTGATGAGGACAGATTACAAACGTCATCGGAAAGTGAATCTGGAAGTGACTTCGAACCAGATAATTTCGAACCAGATCGCACGTAGTACCAATAACTTGCTCTAGTTGTTTGGCTGTTGAAGATGAGTGATTTTAGTATTGTATATTTTTTTTTTTTGGTCGAAGTATTACCATTTATGTTACTTCACTTTATGTTTTCAGTGTCATAAGACTGACTAAGCCTAATTTTACTGTTAAATAATTAAGATTGATGCTTTATTTTTGAGTTTTAAAAAAACTTTGTTAAAATACTTGACAATTTTAGTTATTCCAAAGATGTTGTCTTATGCTAATAAAAGAGATTTGATTTATGAAATACCTATGTTTTATTGACAATAAAAGATCAAATTTTATATCTATCCCAATGAAAAGTAGCATGAACCGTAAATTACAGATAAACTCGTAGTCAAAAACCCCGGTGCGTGAGACCGGGGTCACCAACGCTGTAAGTCAAATTCACGTCACCAATGGCGGGTTAAAACAGTGAGATATCTATTACAACCATTTTATTGTTTATGTCCCTCTTTTCCTAAGTTACCTGCTTTTTAACTTTTTTTTTAAACGTATAGGTACATTTATAAATGAAAAAAAAAAAGACGTGTGGCACTCGGGGACTGCCGCGGTAAAGCTATTGCATAGCATGCCTTCAAGCCACACCTCTGTGCCCGTCGGAGTGGGGAGCGTGAGGTTTTTTCGTTACGGAATTTCTCGATTCGATCCCCACGCTCAAGGCCCGCGATAGAAGCTATGCAATAGCTTAATATAGAAAACATTTGATCACGAGGCGGGATACGAACCGCGTTAAGACTTTCGCATGTATAAAAGTAGGATTTACATTTAATTTCATTCCCTATTGCAATCTAAACTTACCTATAATCAGTTCAAAACAACATCCACACAACTCCGCAGCAGCGATCGCTTCCTCAAACAGAACCCTTACAAACGGGTCCTTAACTACGCTCTGCACCAGGCGCCGCGCACAATGCGCTAGTATGGATGTAAGGAGGATAAATAGAGTTGATACCACTAGCGGTGCGAAGGTTGCTTTGTTCACCTGAAAGTAATGATTAGTTTAAATAGGCTATTAATTATCTCTGTAGTTATGATATGATATAACAGCAGTTTCAACATCCATTGCGAGCATCCTATGAATGTTAACACCATTTATGCCGTGAATTCGCGGTGTGAATTCGGACGTGAATTCACAGCACTAATGTAGAACCGCCATTAAAGCAACAAGGCGAAGAGTTCGTTACAAATTATTCAAAACTACTTAAAGCGGCTTCATTACAGAGTTTCGTAGGTTAGCATTGTCCTCCAAGTCCTCGACTAACTCGATTAGTACAACTTTCCGTTTCAATAAGGCCTCTTGTACGTGACAATTCCCGTTTTGTTTTTTTTACATTGTATTTTTCACAAATTCGACGGGTTTTAAGTGCTCTTCCTGTCGGTATGGCGCATAAGTTAAATTGAATGTTGTGACCGTGTTTCTGTAAACTGGTGATAAGCTTCTTGAATGAAGTAGAAGATATTTTTTTTATTTTTGCAGTCTAATTTAAAAATCTTTTAATTTTATTTCGTACCTACTGATAGCGTTTGAAATTATTATTTATATTCGATTTATATAAGTATTTATATAGATCTCGAGCAGCAAGGAAAAAGTGACCATAGTATGATACCCAAAGTAGCTTTAAAATGTCAATAAAAATTTACTAAAATGTTTTTACAAATGAATGCGAGTGAAACCGAGAGGCAAAGCTAGTAGAAATATAAAACGACATCTTAATACGTATTTTATTGTTTGGCTTAGGCAATAAAAACCAAATACACCCTCCAAAACAATTCACGACACTGCCTCGTGTGGTTTTAATGGAGCATAAGGGGTTAACAAACTTGCCTATCTTAAACAAAAACCGCTAGTACCTACCGCTAAACAGCTAGTATTGCTATCACTACATAGTATAAAACAAAGTCACTTTCTCTGTCCCTATGTCCCTATGTCCCTTTGTATGCTTAAATCTTTCAAACTACGCAACGGATTTTGATGCGGTTTTTTTAAATAGATAAAGTGATTCAAGAGGAAGGTTTTAGTATATAATTTATTAGGTTTAAGTCAAAGCGGGCGAACCCGCGGGCGGTAAGCTAGTTATTAATAAAAATGTTTAAATTTTTTATCTGTACCGTAGTATATTATTATTAGTCTGTGTCTGTACTCTATAAAAAACTCTAATTTCTGTTAATAGATTTCGTTTCGACATTTTAACATAACATAAATAGCTCAAACAACAAGCACTAAAGTCTATATTTGAACGTTTCTAAACCCTAAATAAGTTTGAAATTGAATTACAATATTCCCAGTCCCGACTTAATAACAATTAAGAAACTCAAACTCGTTTAATCTAATTGGAACTCATCTCCACTTTATCTTGGAGTTTACAATTGTTCGATTATTCTAAGAATGTTAGACTTAGAATCAACACTAGATATGTAATTGGTATTAAAATAAAGCTTAGATATTTTGAATTCTGCATAAAGGGTTGAAAAATCGTTGTTTTCCTAATGTTTCTTGTATAATAGGTATATTTAAAGTATAAAATTTATGATTTTTAAAAATACATTTTAATTCATATTATTAAAAAGTATTTTCTTCTTTCTATATTCTTTATATCCGAACTTAAAAATCAATTTCGTTGACTAAGTTGTGATGACCACCTTGAGACGTTTTTTATATTAAGTATATAAATTAATTAATTATATGGGGAAGGAACTGATATTTTTAATACAGGTTACCTACTCGGTAACTTAGCAAAGATGCCAGTCTCGTACCGTTAATAATAATTGATATATACCTATACTATCATTATACAATTACCACCTAAATGTATTTAGCTCTAAGGTTAGGTTAAGTTTGATTGAATAAACGAATTTGAATTTGATTTTGAATTTGAATTTGAACTTGATTGGAAAGCATAAAAAGTTTGCCACATTTCATCGTTTGTATGCGTGAAAGCTTTCCCGTAAGCTTTTCAACTGCTTACATTTCAAGTAAATTGGAAGTTTAAACAAACAAATAAATAATAATTTATTGAGGTTTATTCCTATTTTCTTCACTGTCGTACAGCGTACTTATACAGTATTAACACAAGACCTGTGACAGAGATGTGTATTTTATAATTTACCTCCAAATTCCCTCCACACAAGGTAACCCAGCCTCACCAACTGTATTTAACTCTAATTATAAACACACGGGAGATTGTTGTATTGAAAACGCTACGATATTTTGTATTAGTTACCTAGTTAAGGTAGAGCATTTTTTATATTGCTTTCATTTCACGTTTCTTTGTTAAATACATAAAAAAGCACTTTTATAATATGAAAATCGTAACTCAGCAAATTCTTTCTCTAAATATGAATATTGAATAAATTCCATGTAAATAGATGAAGACAAGGATAGGTATATATTTAAAAGAAAAACGCTCTGAGATCCTCCGTTGTTCTAGAAACATCTAATGATTAATTAAAACGACGAAGAAGACGACAATTATTGTATTAAACGGCATTAGATTACCTTCATTACGTTAATTAATTTTAGAACCTACCTAGATTAGGCTCTTGCCTCCTAATTTTAACGTTGATAATAAGCTATCTAATAGTACCTAATATAGTTATAGTTGAAAATGAATCAAATTTTGGATGCTTGGGTAGGGTATAATTAAATTATCCTAAAGGAAGTTCCTCTTTATATATTGCTGCTAGCGTTTCGCCCGCGACTTCGCCCGCTTTATCTATAATACCTAATAAATTATGTATATACTAAAACCTTCCTCTTCAATCACTCTATTTATTAAAAGCCCACTTAAAAATCAGTTACGTAGTAAGTACATAGAAAGCGATTTTATTTTATACTACGTAGTGATTATGAATAAGTATGTTTATTCCCATTTCAACAAAAACAAATGATCAAATCAGGATGAAGTTTTGATAAAATAAAGTCTGTATTAGCATAATATAGATTCTATACCACTCTTTATCCATGTATCTATCAAATCACTACATAGTATAAAACAAAGTCGCATTCTCTGTCCCTATATCCCTTTGTATGCTTAAATCTTTAAAAGTACGCAACGGATTTTGACGTGTTTTTTTTAATAGATAGAGTGATGCAATAGGAAGGTTTAAGTATATAATTTATTAGGTTTGAGACAAAGCGGGCGAAGCCGCGGGCGATGAGCTAGTATCAAATAAAATGTTTACAAGAACATAATATTGTACATGAACCATATATAAAATGCCTTTAAAATGTTTACAAAAATATATTTTACTTTAAACTCAGACTCAAGCGTCACTCCGCCATTCCCCTGCCATATGTTACATTCGTCAACATTCCCAGAATGTAAACGTTTGCTTCGGAATTCAGGAATCAAACTGAATTCGCAATCTACACCCGGGTAGTGTTCCTAGATAGATAATGTATGACACATCTGTGTCTCGCTGGTTCGCTTGTCTGAAAGTTTTAGTTGTTCGAGGCTGTTGCGAAATCCGATTCCAGTACAAACGTTTTATAGGAGTGTTACCATGCACTACGGTATTGACGTGCTATGTGTTTTTGAGCATATTTTATTGAAATTGTTGATAAATTGTGTTTCAGGACATTTTCTTAATGATCCCACTGCATAACTAAATTTTCAATAATATGCTTTTATTTATTACCTACTAGGTTTCCGCCCGCGGCTTCGCAGTCAAAGAAAAACCCGCATAGTTCCCGTTCCCGTGGGATTTCCGGGATTACGTCATTTTCCCGGGATAAAAAGTAGCCTATGTCCTTTCTCGGGTATCAAAATATCTCCATACCAAATTTCATGAAAATTGGTTCAGTAGTTTAGGCGTGATTGAGTAACAGACAGACAGATAGAGTTACTTTCGCATTTATAATATTAGTAATTAGTATGGATCATAAAGATACTTATAAAAATAAATAAACAAGTTCTAGAATGTATTCGTTTGAGCAAATTTGTATGAAGAGTTAAAGCAAGATTTATTTCATTTGAAATTATCTACACAGTTACGAAATACTCTAAAAATATAAAATTTTTGATAGTTTATCTAAAAATAGACGTTCTATAAAAATCTCTGTGTTGTTGTTACATACGTAACATAAAACGTTACCTTCATTGCAAAACTATTGACGTAGGTACGTAGAGTGGCTTGCCAACATTTGTTTTTAACAAACAAACTTTAGTATAAAAAATTGTTGAGTTAAATTAATACTCACGTAATATAATCAAGTTATTACACCAATAGTTGCGCTTAATGAATTCCATAATTTGAACGGTGCAAAGAAAAGCTTCTTTTAATAAATAATCATTTTTGGAGCATACCATATGAAATATCAGTGTGATGACTGATATTTAGGTTCCTTTATTTTCGTCTTAATCTTTGAATCTCTTTGTGTCATATTTAGAGTACAGAAAAATAAATAATAATACGCTATAAAACTAAACCAAACACAATATTGAGGTCAAAGCTAGCCCAATTATTCTCTAGGCTTTGCTATGGCTTTAAAAGTGTATTACCGTGAATTTTCTTAAAATAATTCATCTGTTTGTACTATAAATTATTCACGACAGAACTAATGTAGGTGTATACAGCTATATTTGTATATTAATTTTTTACGAATAAAAACATTTGAAAATTTTGCTAACATTTTTATCTGTAAACTCTTTTATTTCCAGGAAAGGGTAAAGGTTAAAACGTTTATTTTAATGTTGGATATCCGTAAATACACTTTATGTTTGTTGTTTTTGGTTGTTGAAAAAACAGTTTTATGTATAAAATAACAAATACATAGTCAGAAAAACATTCGCCATGGTTTCGCTTCGCTAGCTTTTTTGTGCAAAGTTTTTTGATAACGACGCTATAATATACGAAATATTACCTCGATACATATTTAAGGTGATCATCAATATATATTTTGCATTTCTTTAATATTTCCATAAACTGGAACCAATCTTCAAAATCAAAAATGTTATTGAATACGAGCCAGTTTGAGATGGGCTTTTCTATAATTATATTATTGAAAAATAACCACCTCCTCCACCGCTCCAAAATTTTCCAAAAATATTTTTTTCGTACGTACGTGTAAATAACAACGGTACACAATAATTTAATTAAATTTTAATCAGAACGTTATTTAAATCTTTACGCGTAATGACAATTGTCTTGCGGTAAGGTCAAAATTAATATTCGAAGCATGCGTAATTTATTTTTGAATCCAATGCCATGATTGTAAATTCAAATATAGTGGAGGTACAACGATTTATCAATGAATATCGAATAATATCAATTTATGAGACATTTTTTTCTTCTTCTACATGGTCTTGGGCTAGATTTCGTACTTTATTAAATAAAATGTTCATTAGATATCAAGTTATAAAACAAAGTTGTCTTAATATACGAAAAGGCATTAAATTGCCATATGGTATTTTTTATTTTATTTTATGTAAAAGCATTTCTAAAGATCTTCTCTACAAACGTTAACGTTACTGATTATTTATTATATTCAAAGTTTCCGTTTCTTAAATCATGGGTACAAATATTTAGTTCAAAGTTAATCGCAATCAATAGTAGTTCCTACCTACACAAACCGTAAAGACTGCCAATAGTAAAGAGCAATATATTAAGAGGATTGACAAAGTGTTGACATTTTATTTATAGTAAGTGTACAATAAAAATAATCTATCTTCAGTATAGATACAACTTTCAAATGCAATATTTCAAATTGGACCTATCTCAAGAATATCTAATCCTTTCATGATTGACAGCTATGAGTTAGATTGTAATATGTCATCTCATGGGTTTTACAGCAAGTATGTTTTTATAAGCTTCCGCCCACGACTTTGTACGTGCATCCCCGTTTTTCCCCGTTCCTGCAAGAATTTCGGGAAATCATTTCTTAGCGGTTGCCTACGTCCTAATCTACCTGCATGCCAAATTTCAGCCCGATACGTCCAGTGGTTTGAGCTGTGCGTTGATAGATCACTATATCAGTCACCTTTGAGTTTTATATATGTATATATATAGATTTACTAAATAATTCATAGTAGCTTACCTAGAGGCATAAATGTAGAGCTTTAGAAATAACGTGACGTAGCGTGACTCTATCATCATCATTTAGTCTCACGAATCATTTTAGAAAAACCCTTTTTACCGAATTCTTCGATACATTAAAATCACAGTAATTATAATTAATTTCATTGGGGGCCGTAAGCGTAAACGCATTAAAAACTAATAGGCCAGTGGAAATTAACATTAAATTCGCAAAGCACGATGTAGTTCTGAATTTTTGGTATGTTGTTTGGATCAGTTAGGGTGATGTAAATCCCAAT
>CAJQZM010026046.1:27880-38269 GCA_907164665.1 Colias nastes
TTCATTAGAGCATAGAACAAAGTCTGTGAGACAAATAGTTCACTCACTATATCTGAAAAACAAAAAGAAGGTAGAAATAGATTTTTAAAGAATTGAAACTGCATATAAAATCATAAAAAGGATAATACTTTTTCATTTGCAGGATAGGTAAAAAAAAAAAATTACAAAATTTGGGAAAGTAGGAAAAAAGATTATACGCAAATTAAATGTTTAACTAAGAAGCTGCACTCGTCAAAGTGATTCTGGAGGTGTGTTTTGACAGTTCTGATGTCAGGTTTGTATTCGCCTTTGATTTGATCAATGAGTTCATTCAAGGAAAACTGGCATTCTTCCCTGTTATTAGAAAGATAGGAATATATGTATTCCATGCACTCTGGGACATTTTTGGGTTCTGAGGATTTCTTCTCTCGCACGCTGAATGGAAGACAGTAAAACTTCTTTTGGCATAACTTATGGTACCTGGCATCAGATGCAACTAGGTCAAAAGTGGCTGTAAGACGATCAATGACTTGCTCAATGTATCACCTGGACGACTGGCTGCATCGAGCATTGATTCCCTAACTGTCATCGATTCAACTTTGAACACCTCATTTCTGCGTGATTTGGGAAGTTTGTTTTGGAGCTGGAGAAACTCCTCAGTGATTTCCTCCGCACAAAGGAAACAAATGCTCCGAAGATTCATAGGGCCCGATGTTCTAGAGGTTGATGGGCTACTTCCAATTACTATCTTGTGCGAAAATCAAAAACAAAACATAAGCCCGAAACAAATGTGTTTAGTTGATGGGAGTTTTAGCCAGTTTACACTGTTACCGCCTTCACCGCGTGGAGGTACTCCCAGCTTATGTTTTGATATGCAGATTGTAAGTGATTGTGTTGTGCTCTAATAAAAGAAAATTAAATTTTCTACAACTTTATTTTACGACCTTCTCATAGAACGAGCGGTTTTGCCAATATTTTGGTTCAAACGGGAGCAAAACTAAAAATTTGAAATTTTCGGGAAAAACTGACTATCTTTGAAAGGCCACAGCTTAGTTGTTATAAGGTTTAGAGAGCTGCGGTTAGGCTTAAATTGTTGCAAATTTAATTAGCTTTATTTATGTAGTGAATGTTACTTGTCGGAAACGCATAGTTTATGACTTTTAGAGCAAAAAGTGAAAAATGACCCAAATTTTCGCAGTTTATCACGCGGTGCGCAGCGAGCACAACTTTTTCGAAGTTGCAAATTGGGATTTACATCACCCTAACTGATCCAAACAACATACCAAAAATGCAGAACTACATCGTGCTTTGCGAATTTAGGGTTTTTTAGTGTCGATTTCTACTGGCCTATGTAGCTGGAAACGGTACACAGGAAGAGAATTAAATAAATGCAGTGTGGAGAAACAAAGAATTCCTTAGTTAAGCGTTTCCTTCGTTATTTCAAGTTTAATTTAATTTTAAAATAATTATTCCATCCCTGTTGTGCACGTCTTCGCTTACATTTCTGTGCGAAACAAGGTTTATATCTTGTGTTCCGTTTGAATAAAATAGTGCGGCTAAATTAAATTGTACTTGACATGATATTTCAACTGTTTTTTAAAGTTTACTTGACGTATAGAACCTTACCTTAAATTATTCTTACAGATTTAGTAAGTAAAAGGAAAGTTTGTATATGGTAGAGCCTAGAGGCTAGAGCCCGTGGCTTTACTCGCTTGATGTCCTGGGTAAAAAGAAGCTTATATTCTATTCCAGAAGATCTATGTGTGTGTTTAATCGAAAGGTATTACACGAATCCTTTTAGGAGTTGATATTGGTCATAAATATAGTAATAAGCAAAATAGCGTAAGATAGATTTGATGAAAAAAATTCCTACTCATATGATAGGCACTGTAGGTAACGTGCATTCATATACGAAATACAGACACGAAAAATTTACTCGAATATCAACTAAAAACATTAGGTATAAAATATATTTTTATATTTCTGCACAATCTACAAACTGGACGTGACAAGCAACACTACTACAATGTAATCTGTATTATGAAGCACTTCAATTGCATCTAAGATGCATAATATTTGGTACTTATATCTACTATATAAAAATAAGTCGGGTTTTCCTTCCTGACGCTATAACTCCAGAACGCACGAACCGATTTCCACGGTTTTGTATTCGTTGGAAAGGTCTCGGGCTCCGTGAGGTTTATAGCAAAGAAAAGGTGTCTGTGGTGGCGAAACGGAGTTCGCCCGGTTTGCTAGTTTTCTATAGAATTATAGTCAAGTAAGAAAGAAAATAAGAGATTTTTTTCAGCTGAATTATGTGCCACCAGGAACATTCGAAATCACACATTATCATGATATTGAGGTAATCAAATCTATATAATATAAAAATGAATCGCAAAATGTTTTGGTGCTTACCAACATGTGCTTGTACATAACTCGAGAACGGTTGAACCGATTTCGTTAATTCTTTATTTTTTATAATATTCCTTGAAGTACGAGGATGGTTCGTATGGAGAGAAAACGTAAACATGTACCACGGGCGGAGCCAGTGTGGCCCGTTAGTTTTTTTATAAAAGTGAATATAGAAAGTGTTCCTATAGATATATGTTTGAATATCTATACTAATATTATAAAGCTGAAAAGTTTGTTTGTTTGAACGCACTAATCTCAGGAACTACTGGTCCGATTTGAAAAATTCTTTCGGTGTTTGATAGCCCATTTATCGAGGAAGGCTATATTATATCATCACGCTAAGACCAACAGGAGCGAAGCAATGCGAGTACCGCGGGGCACAGCTAGTTAAGGATAATATATGAAGGAAACATAAAGTCAAATTATATAATTTCTACATTTTATAGTATATGTGGTAAAGTAGGGCACTTACCGCACCCTGTTTCCCGATGTCAGCATTTTTAGCTTTTGCAAGTAAACAAATTGTAAGTATATTCTATCGGTAACATTGAAAATTACGGCGCGTTTTATTGAAAATATGCTTGTCAATAAAGTTTTTTTCCACTAAGAGGAAATATCAAATAGACAAAGAATTAATTTCGTCGATGCTTTCAGTGATGTTCCTCCGAACTTATAATACCTATTGTATTTGGGTATTATAAAAGAAAAGAAGATTATAATAATATTTAGATGTATGTCTAACTTCTTTTTCTATGTTCTTATTCACGATAAGCATGCATTAGTGTTGTAGTTCCTACGTCCAAAACAACGTAAGAAATGCATGAAACCGAACAATCTGATTTATCTTTCTTCAATAGTTACAGCATATATGCTCTACAATCTACATATCTCTACGAACCTACGAGACAAATTTTCATTTTCATTTATGTTGCAGTGACAATTTTACCTATTTTCAATGTAATTGAAATATCGAAAGAAACTGAAACTTTACTATTTTGTTATCTAGGTTCAAATTTAGCCCGTTGAGACATACATTTAAGTGGCAAATTGGTAAAGTAAAAAAAAAAAAACAAATTTCGTATTAGTCTTTATTTACATTTTCCCCAAAAGTGAAAATAAACTAATCTTTAACTTTCGAAGGTGACAATGGTTTGTCCCTCTCTTCCATTTTCTTCTTCAAAGCGAATAACTTTTTGTACTCCTTCGCCAGTCTGTTTGGAGAGTATTCCACAGGATCTGACTTGAAGAACCCTGGACCAGCTTCCACGTGCGGTCGGAGGATTGTTCTTCTGAGGACATTCCAAGCTGGTATCTGAATAAATAGATACATAATAGTTAGGATAAATGTTATGAAGATCGTAAGACGTTTTACATGGATAGGTCATTCAGAAAGATAAATAAAAAGCTTGTGTGCCGAGCACACGTATCAGAAGTGAAACTTCTTTGGCAAGATTGAAAGATACCAAAATCGTCGCCTTACTCTATGACGTAACGGTATTGCCATGACGCGATATTGAAATTGTTTGAGTTAGATTTGTACACTGGATGGGTTTTTAGTAAAATCAATTATACTTAGTTGCTCTATTACTATAATAAAATATGATAATCAACTTGATAAAGATGAAGTCCCTTTGTAAAAGGTTTTTCAAAATCGGTCGAGGTGTTTTGAGTTGTGTTGTCTAACAATAAATCATATCGACTTTCATTATAAAATGTGAATGTGAATAATATTTTATGCTTATGGTGTGTGTGTGTGTTTGCTGGAGCTCTGTCTCAAATAATTTTCTTTCCGAATCTTCAAACTTAAATCAGCGGTTCGTATCACAGATAAAAAATACGTATCGAATGTTAGATATTACCGTAACACTATCGAGCCACAATATGGACTTAATTTACCAACAAATAGGCAAAGCAAGCAGTCGCACTGGGAAAGCGATAGACGATAAACAGTATTATTATCTACACAAAATTTTACCAGCTTATACAAATCCATCGGATCATTTCCCCGAGGCACCAACACAGTGCCTCCCACGGGAGCTCTAAGAGGAATGACTTCACTCTGTGTTATTGCTGTTATTGCTATGATTCCCAGTGTTGTCAGCATCGTGCGCATTTTATATTCCCGCGTTGCCAGCTTTTGACAATGGCGTAAAATTTTATTGTCGCTTCATGGTCGTAATAATAACTGTTTTGTGAAGATTAGGTTGTTAGATGCTTGGAAATATCGGAATTCTGAAAATAACAAACATCAATAGTTGTTCTTATTTATAGAATTATGATTTGTCCTACTTACCTAAGTTTATTTATAATATTTTAGAATTAAACGATTGGAATCGACCATATTACCTAGACTTAAATACGCGTGATCTGATGGAAAAACTATCACATTTATAATTTGAGTTCCATTTCAAAATGAATTCAGAGTTACAAGGGTTTTGTCTTTGACTATGGGACCCTAAAAAGTGTAAGTCTAATATTCCCATAGCCTACAGGAGACACTTCACTTTGCCGCCGATTTCTTAAACTTGTCAACAATATTCACATTTTGTTTCCCAGTATTCTCTAGTGTGTTTTACGATAAAATAAAGTTTTAAACACTTGGTTTTACGACAGTTTTAACAATAAATTATTCAAACAGACATAATATCACTATCTGTGATGTGTCTGTGAGGGATACAAGTACTGAATAAATAATTATGTAAACATAAAAAATTACAATAAAATACTAACTATTAACAAACTTTATAATGTAATGGTATTTATCTATGTAGAGTTTACTCGTTACTTACTACACTAATATCTTCTGGATCTTAGTGCTTCCATGATACCTACATGGATATATTTTTTCAGAATTTATATTGGTATTAATTATGAAAAGAAAATTATGCTGCTATGACATTCATCAAAGGATATGACATAACATGGACATAACTTTTACGGCTTCTTCAATTTAAATTTATCTGGAACCCTAGAGAAAAATGTATTCAGGTACCTTTTGAATAAAATGCGAACATGGAAATCATAACTATGTCATCAGAGTATTTTGAGGTTGATTAAAATATTGCTTTGTGGGTAGGGTATAAGAAATTTCATATATTTTTATTTCTCTCATTGAAATAAATTTTTGAAGTGATACTTCTTTAAGCGCGTTAAGAGTAAAATTTCAAGGTCGCGTCATGGCAATACCGTCTCATCATGGAGTAAGGTGACAATTTTGGTAACTTTGAATCTTGCCAAAGAAATTTCACTTCTGACACGTGTGCTCGGCACACACGCTCTTTATTGATATATGTTAAAGATGTGAATCTTAACTATAATAATATACCTACAATTATTAATTATTTGCAAATAAACAATAAGTTACTACCTTAAAATCACACAACTCAAAATAAAACTAGCGTTGGACTAGCAATCTGCATAAAGTTGTCATAATATATAAAATGGCGATTTTATCTTTTAATTAAAAAGTCAATATCGTATCCATGATCTTAAAATTGATTCATCATTTCCATTTAGTCGGATATTTCACGGTTCGTGAAGCCGCTCGTTTTACTTTATTCAATTTCTATAGAAAATGTAGGTAATCTCAGAAAATCTAACTTTCATGCATTTTGCAATTGAGCTTCAGTTAACATAAAATACTTTTTTATCTAACTAATAGTTATTAGAATAATCACATTTTGTAATTAGTTGTTAATAAATTAAAAATAGAAAATTTACAAAAGAATTAACAAAAGCAAACATATCTCTAATGCTTATTAAAGCTTTTTCTTCGTCGTTAATTTTTCGGTAAACGGACATACATAAAGTAAATCAAACAATCAATTCCATAGATTCGGAAAATTTAGTTACAAAATACTTAATGTATCCGATTTTCAGGACCATTATTATTAACTCTAGTTTTAGTAATGAGTAAATTGAGTAGGTCCAAATAAATCACCATCACCCATAAAACCCTTTCGAAATGTATTCTAAAAAAACACCTGAAAAGGCATCAGGATATCAATTACTGTTGTCACTAGCGACGTAGGTACAACGCGTTGCATAAATCACCGGGAGCCGCAGTAAATTCACACAAAGTACCTTATAATGGCAAGAATAGCCAGCTCAAGCCTTATCTACTTTCCTTTTAATGGCTTTTATAGTGCATATTTTGGTCTAATGTATGATCATGGTTTTGGGTAAGATTATTTAAATGGACAAGACGTTCATGTAGGTAAGTAGTAAGTAGTTAGTAAGATATTTATATCTTACAATATATATAATATTATATAATATAAATAATATATAATATTATATAAATAATAATAAAATTTTAATAAGTAGATATTTAGAATAAGTAGATTAGTATTATTAATGATCGGCAGACATAATATTATATTATTGAAAACACAGATTGAAAACATAAGATTGCGTTGAAATTCGAATTTACGCCGTGGTTATATATTTTAAACGTTACATATTTTGTTTTAATAAGGTTTTAAGGCCATTACATTGCATGAAAATTAAAGTTTTATTATTAAATTTAAAAATAAGATATTATAACATTGAAAAACGTTCAGATTTACGTAAATTTTCTCTGGTGTATACATGTGTACACGGACTAAGGAAGAGACATTGACATTTCAATTTTGACAACTGACGGCCAATCGGAGGAACAATCAAAATTTGAACTGTTGCCGTTGCCGGTTAATCAGTTAAAACTTTACAAATAATAAAGCTTAAAATATAAAAATGTCGATATTTCAAGGATTTCCTGACTTACCAAGTCCGAATGAAACTGCTTACTGTAAAATAAATGAAGTATATTGCTGTGCAAACAACCGATATGGAAATGTATCAACATTCACTAATACGGTAAGGTTATGTTCTTATTTTTTTGTTACCTTACCTGGATAGAATGATAATGACCTTTTACTTATTACAGGTAAACAATCACCCTAAAATAAACGTCACAAGGGATCTGCACTATCACAGATTATCGGACGAAAATGTATCAATGTACATAAACGTTGAAGACACATTTCTCAAGAAAATATCAAGTGTTTGGTACAACCAGGGTTTTCTAGAAGCTCTGAGTGTAGCTGCGGATCCGACCACAAATCGTGACAATAAAATCGTAGCTGTAACTGCGTCATATGCATTAAAAATCGCGAACATCTTTTCCACTTTTAGATACTTCTTACAACCTCATTTGAAGGATATAGGGCCTAAGATTGTGTCGAAATATTCTAGAACTCGCAATTGGGGTAGTTCTCCTGTGAAATGTATGGCTTGGCATCCACATACCACGAAAATTGCTATAGCAACAGCAGATGATGGAGTCCGGGTGTATAGTTCTGATGTGTCCTTTGTATCGACTTTGAAGTGTAAATCACAGTGCCATGTGTCGTCATTGAGCTGGAGACCGTATTCAGTATCAGAAATAGCGGTTGGATGTGAGCAGGGTGTGATTGTATGGACAGTGGACCCTAATTCTATGTTTACTAAACCCTCTTCGAGCAATGCTGTTGTGTTGAAAAGGTACATTTTTTTATATTTATCTCTGAAAACTGAAATTCTTGTAATGCTTTAATAGAGGATTCAGAAATTATTAAATAAATATTAAATATATTATTGTTAACTTTAAAGATGTACAAAATAGCTTTTTTACTTTTTCTAACATTTTCATACAAAATGCAATAATGGCGGCAATTTTAAACATATTTATTGAATTGAAATAATAGTATTTCAAATATACCAAGAATACATTATCTCTATAACCAGTTACATTAGTACAGTTAGGTTATTGTTTCCTATGTATTTAAATTAGTTCTTTCAAATCTTTCCTGTCTCATTGCAATAAAAAAACACACTCAAGAAGTATTACTTCCAGATTTATTTTATTTATTAATTTATAATTACTTTCAGATCAGGTCACAGTCCAGTCACCGATGTGAGCTGGTCTCCAAACGGCGACCTCCTCATCAGCTGCTGCGGAGCAGACACCTCCATGCTAATCTGGGACGTTGCCATGGAAACGGCAGTACCATTACGAAGGGTGGCTGGTGGTGGAATTGTGTTTGCACGATGGTCGCTCAATGCAAGCAAGATATTTGCCGCTACATCATCTATTATATTTAGGTAAAGTATGATGATTTACGTTATATTTTATTGTTTTATTTCAGTTGCAAATATTGTATCATTTAATTAAAGAGATGATAAACAATTCAAAATTTTATTGTTAGACTGGTAGTATATCTAGTGGCAAATATCTTCAGCGCTGCCAAAAAATAACGTATATGAGTAATATTAGTATGACGTGCGCGCCAGTATCCATGCGCAGGAATCTCCTCAACATTGCATTCAGCACTACAGGTACTTGCCGCCTATACATAACTTAGGTACAAATTATTAAATATTAAAATATAAATAGAGCTATATCAATAACTATTAACTTTTTTCTTGTTTCTATACAGGGTATGGGATACAAAGACATGGACGCCAGAGCGCTGGTGCGCGCGAGGTTGCCGCGTGGTCGCTGCGTGCTGGGGGCCGCAGGACGTCGTGCTGTTTGCCGCTAAGGGAGAGCCTATTGTATATGCTTTGAGGAACACTGGCTTGTTGAATGGTTAGTTTAATTTTATATTATGTACTAGCTTACCGCCCGCGGTTTCGCCCGCTTTGTCTAAAACCTAATAAATTATATACTAAAACCTTCCTCTTGAATCATTCTATCTATTAAAAAAAACCGCATCAAAATCCGTTGCGTAGTTTTAAAGATTTAAGCATACAAAGGGACATAGCGACTTTGTTTTATACTATGTAGTGATACTGAGTATGGGATACAAAGCCGTGGGCGCTAAAGCGCTGATGCGCGCGATGTTGCCGCGTGGTCGCCGGAGCGCTGGTGTTAGCGAGGTTGCCGCGTGATCGCCGAAGTGCTATTGTTCGCGATGTTGCCGCGTGGTCGCTGGAGTCCTGGTGTTAGCGAGGTTGCCGCGTGGTTGCAAATACATATTGTATTGAACAATGCACAATAACTTGAATAATAAACTATCTGTTTGTAAACTATGCCACATCACATTGATATAATTGTACACCTATAATGTGATATAGGTGTACAATTATATCTTATTTAGACTATTGTTAACTTAATTTGAACACATTTTACAGGAGCAAAAGACAGCAAAGCGCAGCCAGTGCTTGATGTAACAAAAGTGGAATTGCCCTCCGGTGATTCTGTTGGGGGCCCCATACTAGATATGTGCTGGGATCCCACAGGAAAATATCTCGTCTTACAATTTGAAGAGTCCCACATTATAGCTGTGTTCTGCACTACACAGATGATGATGCAGCTCAATGTTACTCCTTGGTAAGCTATTTAAAAAATACCAAATAGTTCTTCTATTTTAAATTAAAACCTTTTTAGGATGAGCTCTTTAAACCTATGCAACTTCATATGAACTTAAAAGTAATATATGTACATACTTGCAAAATATTTATGGCCGCAGCATGCTGTTTGCCTCTCTGGATAAAAAATTGCTATTTCCAACATAGCTTTTCATATTGAATCAGTAGTTCATGAGATTAGTGCGTTCAACTAAACAAAGAAGCTTTATAATGTAAGTATAGATTGTACAATTGATATATTGTAAAAGTGTAGTGAGTTCATATTATAGAAATTTAATAATATTTATTGTCTTTTATTATTTGTTAAACTATAATGCAATTTTTCTTTACAGTTGCTTAATAAACGGCATAGACAACGAAGTGCCATCGACCATCGCGTTTCAACAGAATTTCAAAGATGGCGCCTGTCTCACTATAGCGTGGTCGAGCGGCAGAGTACAACACTTTCCTATAGTTTATACGGACTCTTATTGATTAAATTAAATATAATAAGATGGAAAATGGACCTAATGAATGTAATTTTGTTTGTATCGGGTGCAAAATCCTCATGTTTGTGTTTTATTTAAAACTAGCGGTCCGCCCCGGCTTCGCCCGTGGTACATATTT
>CAJQZM010026047.1:11187-42164 GCA_907164665.1 Colias nastes
GAGGATGGGAGTGGGGAGGATGGATGTGGGGAGGATGGGAGTGGGGAATATGGATGTGAGGAGGATGGGAGTGGAGAGGATGGAATGATCTAGTCCCCGAACATTTCATAAATCAATTCTATAGATTTGACAATTATTAACTATGGGTACTATTTGAATAAATTTTGCATTTATTACGTACTAGATTTCCGCCCGCGGCTTCGCCCGCGTTTTCAAAGGAAAACCCGCATAGTTCCCGTTCCCGTGGGATTTCCGGGATAAAACCTATCCTATGTGTTAATCCAAGTTACCCTCTATATGTGTGCTAAATTTCATTGTAATCGGTTCAGTAGTTTTTACGTGAAAGAGTAACAAACATCCATAGGTACATCCATACATCCATACATCCATACTTACAAACTTTCGCCTTTATAATAGTATTAAGATTAAGATGAGTAAGAAAAAAGAACATGTTTTCAAATTAATTGACCTTCAAATTTCTCTCTTTTCATTTAGGAATACATACCTACTAGGGTTTGTATGAGAAGAATTATTATTGAATGGAAGATGATACATCTCAAATCAGCAATAATCTTGCTGATTTGAGTGATGTGGTTGAAAAATACGTTTCAATATATTTTTAAATCTTTTGAGAATAAGGATCAGTTGGTATAATTTGTATTTTATTAGGAATTTAATAATGTTAGATTCGTCGTATAAAGAAAATATATAGGTACAATTTTCTATGAAAAATATCTAAAGTATAATCTACGTACAAATGATAAAGTACATTAACTCTATATTTCAACTGAATCCCACATACGTGGGCCACACTGAAAGTTTTGCGTAACTCATAAATAATACAATTTATTTGTCTAATGTTATATTTACTACTTTTTAAAGTATTCTCCGTTACGTTTAAAACACTTTTTCATCCGTTCAAACCATTTCTGGAAACATGACGACCATTGGTCCGAGGGTATGTTTTCTACGTGCTGTTTGAAAGCAATCACGGCCTCTTCTGGCCACGTAAATGTCGAACCACTCATTGAATCTTAGATTTTTGGGAAAACGAAGAAATCGCAGGGTGCTAGGTCAGGACTGCGTGCGGCATGGGTCACGTGCTCTATGTTTTCAGAAGCCAAAAATGACTTTGTTTTGTTCGCGGTGTGCGCCGAAGCACTGTCATGGTGCAATAAGATGCGACTTCTAGGTCGCTTTTCCCTTATTTTTTCTACGACATTGGGCAAACAAATAGTGGTGTACCACTCAGCATTAACAGTCTTTTGTTGCTCAAGTGGGATAGTGCAGATAGGATTCGTCTTAGAGAAAAAAATCGCAATCATTTGTTTGCCGACCCTTCTCGCCTGCCTTAATTTTGTTGGTTAGCTGTCACTTTCAAACACCCACAAAGAATATTGGTGCTTTCTTTCTGGAATATAACAATATATTAATGTTTCATATCCTATCACGATATTATACACAGCATTAGAATGTCCGTGATTGTACTTTAATAGCATTTCTTTACACCAATCTACTCGATGTCGTTTTTGCTCTGGAGTGAGTTTGTGAGCAATCCACCGGCAACAAAGCTTCCTAACTTTGAAATGTTCATGTAAAATTTTCTGAATTTGGTTCATACCAATGCAATCCCCAAATGTCCTCGAATCTCCTCATAAGTGATATGACAATTTTCTTAAATTAGTCGTCTGATCGTAGCCATATTTTCCTCCGTGATCGCAGTTGAGGGTCGACCTTCACGAATTTCATCATGGAGAGAAACACGGCTGCGATGAAATTCAGCATATCAATGCCTTACAGTCCTCAAATGTGGTGCTTCCCTCCCAAAAGTATTTTGAAGGCGAGCAGTGCAAGCTTTCGGAGAAAGCGAACTTTTACAATCATAAAAAATCATCGCCCTAAAATTGTTTCGCGTTAGTTCCATTTTTGCTATGGACAACGAACTTCAACTTGAGATAAAAAACAATTGACAAGCGCTACCCGCCAAATTTTTTTTTCTTCAACTAATGAGACTTCATATTAAAAAAAAATATAACATTCGAAATTCAAATATTTATGGGTGGCCAGAAACGCAAAACTTTTAGTGTGAACTAGGTATTACATATACAGGGGTCAGGGTGTCCCACTATTGGTATATTAAGCGCGAAGAGACTTGTAGTTTTGCATACACTGATCACGTAAAAAATACTTAAACAACAAAATGACGTCAAAAATTTTTTGCTAAATTTTTCCTGAAAATCCATGTTTTCTTCTCTAGCTTCGCGCAGCCGGCATATACCGCTTCTCTAATGTGAGCATTTTGTCAATGAAAACATAATCTTAAATGATAGCTCACGTGCTGGTGGCAAAGTTGGGCGGGTTGCTTGTTATGGGTGTAAGAATTCATCTATTTGAAAAAAAAATGCGTCTGGAATTTTATAAGTATTTTTTACGTACTCAGCGTATGCAAAACTATAACCTCCTTTGAGCTTAGTATACCAACAGTGGGACACCCTGTATATTTTGTAAATGGAATTTTTACTAACTATTTTACTTATTTTACTTTGCTATATATATTACTAGAGGTCCGCCCCGGCTTCGCCCGTGGTACATATTTCGCAATAAAAAGTAGCCTATGTCCTTTCTCGGGTATCAAAATATCTCCATACCAAATTTCATGCAAATTGGTTCAGTAGTTTAGGCGTGATTGAGTAACAGACAGACAGACAGACAGAGTTACTTTCGCATTTATAATATTAGTATGGATTTATAAGTGTAGAATATAACACGTGAAATCGACTCTCAATTAAATAGAGACACATTTATGGCTTTCTAATTTGATGTACCATCTCATATGTTAGTTATTTAATAGGATTTTGGAACAATTAACTATCAACGTAAAATAGGAAATATCTCATTTTTATATGAAACAATAGTAAAAGCTATGTATTTTACCTACGGTGACCTCTCGTGGTTTATTATCACGATAAATGTTAAATTACGCGTTAATATATTGGAGTATATTTTAATTTTATTTATTATAAAATCGTACCTTTACACGTTCAAATGCAATAATAGCGTGCGACACGCAGAACTATTCGATATTATTTATTTATAAATTGTTATCGCAATTAATGCACAAACGGCATCGTAAATATTTTATCGTCTGAAAGAAATAATTTTAAGGGGCCATAACTTTCCACATCGTAGGTAGGTACTAACATAATCACTTTTCATAATTTGCAGCAGCAAATCTCACATGTTGGAGATCAAAGGCATAATTATAAGGCGAGTAACTCGTTTTTATGCAAATTATACTTCGATGTTGAGTTCGCATATCTAACAAGCCATCGCGTTCCTGAGGGATAGCAGCTTTTTATAGTCTCGCGTACAAGCTTTTCATAAAATTATACGCGCCCTTATTAATGATCTAACGAGGTGTTATTTCGATCTGTACGTGATTCGTCGTAGATTGATGGATGTACGACTACGAACCAAATGGAATCATGGAAATCCTGCATATATTTTTCTCTCTTTGCACTTTTGATCCGAATCTGAAATTGTTGTTGACTCTCTGAAACGTATGCTACAATGATTATATTAATTTAATATTTATTTTTTATAAAAATACAATTATTCTTAAGGATTAATATCGTTATTTCGCTCTACTAAATAATTCACAACAAAGTTTAAGCCTCATCCTGCAATGCGTCTGTTTTTGACATTTATCATCACGCGGACGGCAGGCTTGCGGCTTAATAGGCTTTTTGGAACATTACCAAGTTAGCTATATTGTAAGCTACGAACACCCGACAGCTTGCAAAGAAATCTGCAAAAAAATCACAACGCGGGCGAGTGCATCTTAAAATTAAGTTGCAGAAATTGGCTTGGTAACTATTTTCGATTCAAATATTTCAGAGATAACGTAAATCGTCATAAAACTTAATTTAAATAAATATGATGCTGTAAAAGAAGAGCTAAACATTAATAAAATTCTTTAGTGAGAAGCGAGAAACTTTTTTTTTTGTACTCGCCTTCTTGTAACACAAGTCGGGGTATTTTTCCTCTTTCTTCAGAAAACGTAAGAATTTAATAAAAGCATTGTTTTTGAAATGCTTTTGAGCTTCATAAGATAACAGATGCCTCTCGCTTAACTCAATTACTAACGTATTTTATTCGCTTTTTAGTCATTTACGTATTAAGATATTACTTAAATCCGTCGTATACTATTGACCGCCTGAAATCTACAAATTTGGATTCACAGCGAGCCAAATCACGGGCCACTAACGTATATTTCACCCCTTTGACAACATTATGTACATTTGCAGCGCGTAACGACACGGGCACGGCTCACAATTTCCATTAGCCAAATCTGATACAGAAAGGGCCAAAAATGTTGAGCCGATGTCCTGTTTTCGACTTTAACCTAGTGTTATAAGACTTACAATTACAAAGGAACGGATTTTCTTATGTTAAAAACAACTAGGAGCAGCCGCACCCTGCAGTACGACACACATCGTATTAGCAAAGGATGGTATCTTACTGCAATTAGCTTCAGCTTTTTAGGAGTGCCGGTTGTGAGCATCGTTTATTTCAATGTGAGAGAAAACAAAACGACGCCGTGAATGAATGAAAAACTCATACATTTTTACGAAATTTTCAAGTCGTATTTAAAATTAAATCCTCGCATTGCAGTTTTCATTTGCTGCATCAAAACAGGAACGGTACAAAGTAACAACGTAGCTAAGTAATTTTTAATATATTATGCTCTGAAAAATATTTTTATCATTTGTCTGGTTTGCCTTTATGCTTTTTGTGTTCGAATGGGAGTAGAATAAAACGTATTTGCAAACGATCTATTTAAAAATGCCAAAATCATAATGAAGGGGAGGCGCTTCAATAATGGCGTGCAATTTCGTCTAAACAAGTGTGACAATTTAAGTACGTATGTGGCGGGAGTCAAATTAAGGCTCGCCTGCTTACCCCGGACAGGCAGTGGGTCGGATAATTATTTATTAAAATTGTTGCCATAGCAGCTGCGAGAGATTCACATGTTATTAGCTGCTGTGATATTCCCTCTACATTATGTTCATTTGCGATTCCGAGCAAGGGTTTACGGCAAACGAATGTTATGACTTACGTTTTGATTTGTTACTTCACGGAACTTCTTTATATCATGGTATTAAGGTTTATTTTGTAGCAGTGAAGATTGTTGCTTTCATTTTAATAAAATGTAATAATGTAAATATATGTATCACTTTTTCTCCTTTTTATTTGACAAAATATGAAAAATAAATTTCGTATTAGTATTGTAATAGGTATATTTTCACATATGAATCCTAAGCATGCGTTTATTTACAAAAGTTAAGTTTTGACTCTACCATAAAGTATCACAGCTATTGACCTATTAACTTTCGAATTTTACACTGTTTTAAAATATGTTTGAATAGAAGTCAAGAAGGTAGTACTAATTAGGTACCTAATCTTAAGACGAAACCAGAGCTCGGTCAAGTAAGAGTCCATTTCAGGCACTCGGCGCGCTCGAATGTCATTAGCCTTGACAACAGTGATAGCTTCTAGAACGACTATTTCCCATTCTGCACGTGGATTTGGTGGACTTTATTAAAAGGATATTATTAAGAATCTTATTATTTGGTTTTATAAATTCTTAGAAATCTAAGACGACGATTAAATATAAAGACAATAGTTGCGATGCAAAATTTTTACAAAATCGTTTTACGTTTTATTCTTATTTGTAAAAAATTTTCTGAATGAACTTCATTCATTATACGTAACAAAATATCTCTCTCATAAATATACAACTGTTTTTTAATTGAGATAAAGATTTTGTCCTAACATATACTTCTCTGTATCCTGAAATTCAGTTATAGGTGCCACTTTTTAAGTAATATTTATAATGGTTTCTCAAAAATATTTCAATAACAACAAAGAACGCTGTCGCGTTCTAATCTCCCGCGTGACCATAAAACGCGCCGATAACGTAGTGTGAAAAGAACGTCTTAAATTTAATCTCTTAGCAGAGCACATCACGTAAACTGAAAGAAAAGTAAAAGCCCTTAAATAAGAGAATGAAAAACGAGCGTACAACTCTTACAACTCACACGATAAGCGTTTTAATCTGTTAAAGTGTTCCCGGAGTTTTGGCTGGGTTACACGTTGCAAAGAATTCTCTATTCACATTACTAAAGCCTTTTGAAGCTTATACTTTAATATAAAATAAATTTATAACAGCGAAACCCTTGAATTGTATAGAATAAACATTTTATTTTTACCCAAAGTGAATAGATAAAACGTATTACCGTATAATATTGTTACAAGAGTTTTCAGATGTTTTTCTGCAATAAAGTAAAGACGCTAGATCTGATTTTTCACTGTTGAATTTTTCTACGTTCTAAAGCAAAGTTATATGTAGGTAATCATTGCTCTACTTCGTCATTGTTGTGGGAAAAGAAAGAAATCTCTTTTTTATCTTGCACACACTTCAATTAAGATTGTAATTGTTTATATTGCCATGCTCCTTGAACACGGAATAAAAACTAAAACAGCTTTGTTCACACCACCTGGTTTGAAACATATATTCATTTATTTAAAAAATAATTTGAGCATTCGATGAAAACGAACTTATTACTTTATCTCTCCCACAGATCTCTCCCAACAACCTTATTTAACAAGAGGAGAATATTCAGAAATTATACAAGAACAACTCAATCTTATTATATTAATATTCTTACAAATAGCTACTAAGTATCACGAAATAATTTTCAGTAATTTAATTAAAAGTCCCAGAATACAGACGCTGTATTCTATTGTACTGCTGTAAAGCCATCTATTTCTGTACAACACTATAAATAATTATATTTTACTTAAAAGGATCATACAATAAATCGAGAGCTGAATAGGTTTTTTTCATTAGCAGATATTAATTTAGCTTGCGAAGCTGAAGTTTCGGGCCAAACCGGCCACTATACTTTTTCTGATTTTGTTTCGGCGCCGAGCGTGTTACGATGTAATCGTTCGGCTGTAGCGACATATTGCATAGCGGGTCACACGTGCTTGCATCAAAAATTCAATTACAAAATTCGCCCTATCCTCGTTGCACTGTTTAAAATTAACTGAGTGCCAACAATTTGGCTACGTAACCTAGGTGCATTACATTAATTTCTAGCTGAAAGCTCCGGCATTAATTTGCGTCTGGCTCTAGGGAAAGCCGCAAAATACTAGTTCCATTGCTATTCATAATAAAACCGTTGCAGGCCGCTAAGTGCTTCAACATCTGGGTATAACCGAATTGTGTAATAGTGACGAGAAGCCGTGAAATATCTCTTGTATTTACTCTACCTTTATACGTAGAGAACGTAGACCGTACAGGGTGGGAAGTAATGCTACAGTTTCAAACTGATTTTCAGCCATTTCTTTAGATACTTATGTGGTAGTCATTATTTAATTCATATAAGACGTAAAGAGGAGAGAAGTTCAGATCGTAACAATAGATTAATCAAGTACCTAAAATAAAAATCAAATGAATAAGCATTCTTGTTCTCGCTTAAGTAATTGTATTATATCTCCCTAGTAAGCATATTCAAGTTAAAAATAAGAAAATTAATACATGCAACATCTATTTATTTATCACAAATATTGTTTTGTTACGTATTATGTACGTAATAGTTCGGGATAATAACTCATACCCATTGTTAGTACAGCCTAATACAAATTACGTACAGTAGCTTTTCTAAGTGCCAGCCCACACACTGCGTTACGGCACAGAAGTTATTATCGCCTAGTTATTGTACGGTTTATTATGTTCCTAAGACATATAGTATTCCAAGTAGGTATATAGTTAGGGATTACCTATGTATATTACACTAGCTGTGCTCGGCGGTTTCACCCGCATTGCTCCGCTCCTGTTAAATTCTTCCTCTTCCTTCCTTTTATTCCTTCCTCGATAAATGGGCTATCTAACACCGAAAAAATTTTTCAAATCGGACCAGTACCTGAGATTAGCGCATTCAAACAAACAAACAAACTCTTCAGCTTTATAATATTAGTATAGATTATTAATTATTATTAATTACCTACTGTAACAGATATAGGTACAATTATTAATGATCTGTTTACCTGATACAGTAATTAAAATTTAAAGTATCTATTGTAATACAATGGGCATAATCTATCTACATATTACTACATGTTATGTCTTATTTTTTTAATATGTTTCGTTATACAAGAAAATTTCCTTAAGAAGACGTTATGACGACGTACCTATAGGTAAACCAGAATCTGATGGCAATTAGGGAAATCAAAATTTTGAGTGTGCAACCCTAGGGAAAATGGACTGAACGATCTTGATACTGCTTATTTTTTATTTTGTCCTCAATATCATTAGTCACATTACATAAGTGGACAATACTGTACTTAATAATGAGATATCCACTTAATATTATGTAGGTACATACTTACATGTATATTATACATATTACTTTTATATAGGTAATACATATTATTATTTACACATATATGGATGTAATGATAATGCAGATCAAAACTAGATTGCTTATAATTTTTTATAAAATAAAATAAAACTATGTTTATTTTCGTAAGTATTAACAGACACACACATTATAAAATTGACTTGGACAGCTTGGACTTGAATAGCCGTATTGGAAACTCCTGTAATAAATTTTCATAAAATTATATTGTAAACAACAAACAATATTATAGTTACCTACTTATAATATTTTTAATTTAAAGTATCAAAACGGGTAAGTCCAATTTCCAATAAAATCTTCAAAATTGAAAATTGTGATGTGTTTGACCCTTCTACATCGAATATTTTTCTATACACATTATAAACAACACCTCTTGCTTGTGATCGCAGCGGCTTTTTCGACATTTTCGAAGATTTTTTAGACAAAATCCTAAAAATTATTCATCAACTGCAAAGAAGACAAATAATTTGACAACCAATTTGATAGTTGTCAAATAAAGTTGCCACATGAAAATCTTTTATTTCTTAAATATAAATATGCCATCAGATTCTGGTAGACCTATACTGATATATTTTTTCTTACATTGATTATATCAATTTATGGGAGCATCTGTGCCTTGTAGGTTAGTAGTTACATCCTACTACTTAATTATTCTAAAATACAAGGTTTGAACCAGCCAAATGTACAACAATTAAATTAGGTACTTAATATTTTATTTTATCTGTGCATTATCCGTCTAGCCACTGCATCAATAATAATTAGTGAAGGAAAATATATCGTGAGAAAATCGTAATTTCCAGGAATCAAAAAGTTAATAAAAAATCACATCTGAAACAAATGTTGGCTGATGTCTGATGATGATGATGAAATAACTTTTGATTAAAAAATGTGTGTTAAAATTTCGCATTATTTTACAAACATAATGTTAATATGATTGTAGCGAAACGTTTAGTTCCGCAGACGAAATTTTGTATTCATCTTGAGTAACTGGATTCATAGAAGCGGTTAATTTTACACTTACCCCACTCCAGGATTATATTATCTGTGCCCACGCTAAAAAAGCTTACCTATGTTACCTCTATTGGCTCTATTTAAAATTAATAAATAAGTAACCCATTTAATTTTACAATACATCTTGCTAAAAGATATGTTTCTGCTTTCATTTAAAAGAACTGCTTAAATTATACAGGCTACGATAATTTAAAAAGTTAATTAGCACATAATCATCTTTAATTTTGTGGTGACCCGCGCCTAAGACGAAAAAAAAAAATTAGTGTGAATTAAAAAAGCATTAATTAGTTTCGAAATTCGAATCTAACTGTATTATTTAATTTCATCAAAAATCGTTTTTAAAATAATAATAAATATATGTACTATAAATAATAAAAATTGTCTGAGGAAACACGTGAGTGAACAAAAAAATCAAAAATGGATGTCTTGGGTGGAAAAACGTTTAGTTAATTACATCTTTGCCAAATGTAAGTAATAATTATTATAACTTACCATCTTATTTTAAATCTATCACGCCATTTTATTAAATCCCAATAAAAAGCGGCATAATCTTTTTAGCGACGACCGTGCGCAAATCCGCTTCGCTAAGGTCAGGAGTCGGAAAATATTTGTTCCCTTTGATTGAATCGTTCCGTCCCACATCTTAATAAGTCAAGTTTCCACGAACAATAAGGATGTCCTTGTTATGTTAAGCTGTGTCTGTAGCGAGATCTATTCTTTGATGAGATTTTCACTCGATCTTGTTGGCTGCAACCGACTTAATGAATTGTGTAGTGGTGTTTACTGTACAGGTACGTGTATCGATTGGGTAATTGTTTGTTTCTTTTGTTTTATTGTCCAAATTTTTGATTGATAAAAATATATGTGTTATTTAGAAATGGTTTTATTGTGTTTTTGGAGAGTGATAAAGGAATTGCATCATCGCGATTGTTATACAGATGAGGCGTGGAAAATGTTTGATTGTAGAAGTCTTAATTTCTTTACTTGTCTGAAATAAATTACCTACGCTATAAAATGTCCCCACTGGTCTGTCTTATGATAGTTATTTTCTCTAGGTATTGTATAGATACTGCAACATAAATTAATTATTAATAAAAATCTGTATAAAAATATGAGTATTGATTTATATTAAAATTAAAATTTATTAATTTAAAATTTTAAATGGATTCAAAATTATCACTAAAGTAGTAGGTAGGTCAATTTAACGTACTGAATAGCTGCATCACTACCTAAAAACTTTAACGTACTGAATAGCTGCATCCTTAGATCATTAAGTAATGATCTAAGGCTGCATCACTACCTACCTAAAAACACAAAAAGGATTTTATTTTCACTTAAACTAAGTAAATGCAGAGTTTTGAAAAGTAACATTTAATACCATTTCTCGCAATAATGACGTAATGTCGTCCAAAACCTGCACTCGACTGCTTATAATTTGTTTTATATTTTGTGTTCCCTCTGTCCCGGTTGGCAGATTAGTCCTCAACAGTAAAGCCCTTTACATTTATTTCATTTCAAATTAAGTTTATGAAAAGCGATGGAAACGTTATTTTAAAATATAGGTATTCATTGCATACGCTCCTGGTGAAAACGATTAATTACACGGAGGTGAATTGCGTTTCTCCAAAATATTTATTTAAAATACATTTTATCCGTATACCTACAATACGAGGATGCGCATTTAATATAATTGCACTTTCTGTTTTCATTCAGCGGAAGATACGGAATTCTGTCTCTCCGTTGTATTTACATTATTAAGGTTGTACGCTATTGTGCAATGGATTCATTTGAGGGTAATAGAAAAGTATTCTTTAATCTTTATGGCTAAGCTATTGTTTAGTTAAGAGTTACCTATAGCGCGCCATAAACTAGGGTCAAACTTGAAGGCGATCGATACACAGGTTTACTTATCCATGGACGCATGGGGCCGGACACATCGCGTGCCACCTTTAATACAAAAATATCGATTTTTCCACAAAGCCGCGTCACCGCAATCAATATGCCTTTCCGCCCCATGCCTAATTACGCCCACCTACATCAGTCAAACATCCGTTAAAAGCTCCGTAATCACCCCACCGGTGGAATACCATTGAATGTCTACCCTGAAAATAGCGCATACTGAATCATTCAAAGTGCACAGGAAAACGCTTCATTGTAAACGTTTTATTTAATTTTCCCTCCATTTACTTTTTATAATTTCTGCCGGGCATAAAAAACGATCCGCCGCCGCAGGAAGCGCGCACACACAAGGGCTGCCTTATCTGGACGCACACATCGACAAGAACACCTGTCTCGGGAACGAAAGGTGTGCTCAAGCGTGTGGAGAAGAGACGACTATATGTGAAGTCGAGTAGTGAGAGAGAGAAGTAGATGCGCGCGCAGAGTGTTGGCACGCCCGCCGCGCGTCCCGCTCGCTCGTGAGCCCGCCTGAGAAAGTGAGAACCGTCAGCGGTCAGTCAGTCTTTCGCGTGCAAAGGTAGTGCTTGTACGTGCCACCTTTGCTTTGTCGCGGCCGACAGTGTCCGTAACTGATATTCGGAAAATTGTGCATGTGCGTTTTCCGACGAAAGCAGTGTGTGTGCTTGTGATATGTGCTATTGTTTTCTAGGTAACGGAGGTTGTTGTTTAAAAAAGGCTGCTCTATGTTTTTTACGCTATTCAGTAGTTAGAGACCTAAGTTATTGGTGGCAATAGTTTTTCCGTTTCGCATGAAAAGTTTAATTTAAAAAAATAAGTTTAAATGGGTGTTGCTGGTATAAATAAATATTCCGTTAAAAGCGCGCTATTCTTTCACTAGATTAAAATTTACGATCCGTTAATTGTTCGCGCCGCTTAGATAAGCATAACAAACTGCGCTACACAGACAACTATCTGTAGTTTAACTAGACATGTGTTTGAAAATACATACTTTACATTACTCGGTAAATCTTATAAAGACGCACATTATATCCAAGTTGGTTAAAACTTTCCTAGTTGCATATAACTCTAGATAAATAATAAAGATATTTTTGATAGTTATGGTTGATGATGTTATCTGGTTTAAAAACAATTAAATTATTAAATCTTTACTCTTTTAAAAATAAATTAATAATAAGATTTCTAGTTTTGTTATAAGGAGAACTCATAAATAATGTACATAAGTTATGATAAATACGCTTCAATAGGGCCCGAAAACTTTGACTCATCTTCATCTCACAATTCAAATAGCAAGTTTCTTTAATCCTTGGCCCTTATTATTTTATTAAAACAATATTGTAATGAATCCAAAACCTTATAAGTATTTGATATCGCACAGTAACGATACCTACTTAATAAATGTAGAGTCGTAATTAAAATAATAAAATCAATTAATAAATGACGTAATTTTGCGATGAATTCAACGCAGTTTGTACTTAGACATACCTTGTAAATAGGTGTGTATTAGTTTCACATAATATTGTGAAATACAGTAATTGTACTGCATTCCTTGGGCAATATCACACAGTTAATGAACATTGCATGTCAGAAAATTGGAATAGAAACGTTTGAAAGTACTAACTGACTGTACGCTCTAATAAATTGGGAATAGTATAAAAATTATTTAGCAACACAAATAGAATTAAAGGAATTCAACCATGCGATTTTATATCTCAATTATTAATCGCTATCTAAAAAATAAACAATGTTATACAGTTTATTCACAAAAAAATATTTATTTTCATTGATAGGTAGTCGTTATTCATATCGTATGCGAACCTATATGCTAATAAGAAATACTGATGCGGTGACATAAGAATATTATCACACATTACCTAGGTATATTGCAATCATACTTTTTGTAGTAGCAATGCACATTGAATCACAAAAACATACAATGTTATATGGTAAAAGAAATGCAAATAAGAACGTACTTACTAAGTACCTATTCTAGTATGTTCTGTTAACAATATACAGATAGTATGCACAAGGGGTCGCTACTATTGCATCCGTCCAGCTGTCACGATGAATATTCATTCACCCTTCAATTAACTAATTAATATGATATCAGTATTAGATTAGTAGAATTCTAGTATTGTTACATTAATGAAATAATAAATATTCTATATTGTTATTGAATGGGCAGACGTAGAGACTAATTGGAGTTAATTGACGAGAATGACCTTAAGAATGCCGGTGTGATCATTAAATTTAAGTGCTCATGTTAAGAGGTTAATCGAATTAGATTCAGATGAGGTTTTGAATCGGGTGAGGGTTCGCTAGAAGACAAATTAAATAATTGGGCTTTGAAGAGTTCGTTATTATTGAAATATGTAGGTACCTACCTAGTTGTTTCATTTTATCTGATAAAAAGTTCTGTGGTTGGTAGAAAACAACTTTCGTAGACGATAAAGGCTATAAAAAATCGAATAAACGATACATTACGTCTCATGGTATGCACTTATTGCGAATAAGACTATGCAATTGAAAACAATACAATGCTATTGTTCTTTTCAAATTTCAATCAAGAGAGTACTTTTCGCTTACATTCGTTTCATTGTTGGTTTTTGTTATGCTATGGTCGAAAGGGATTGTGGTGAAATATATTGTACTAATTTACAATTATTCTCTAATATTCTAATGACTAGGTATATTTTGAAAAGAAATAATAATATTGCCTATTAAATATTAATGTAATCATAATCTATACAATTTTAAGCTTTAGGTACAAGATTGGATTGAATAAATTGAAATTAACCTTGTTCATTTAGCTCAAGTTGTTCCTTTAAAATAATATATTTGATTCAGACATAGCAGGTTACACAGAACTTTACTTCGACTTTCTTCTCTTAAGAATTTCTAACAAGAGTACAACAATCACAGCAATTTCTAAACCAAGAAACATAAAATATAAAGCAACTTATTGCGATCTGAGTACCTCAGACCACAGCGTTTATTGTAAATCGAAATTTTTTGTAGCGTCTCAACGTCTCATTCTTTCCGTTCCATATCTATGTCCATTATTACAGTTTTTGTTGTCAATCCGTTCTTGTGTAGGTACTTCGTTGGCGTAATTACCGAGGCGAGTCCGCTCCGAATAGTCACTTGTAGAGAAGCCATTGTGCCGGTTTCGTTGCGTCACGACCGCGAGATCATGAGAGGTACTAATAGCCGCTTGTTAAATTAATTGCGCTGGGTATTTTGATCTAGATAAATGCATAATGTGTCTTTCGACGTGTGTCGTTGCGTACGTACTCTAAATAAAGACCTACAATTAATTGAATGAAAGACACTTGAACTAAACAGAATTAAAACGAATAGGATGAGATGGACGTCAGTAAGGAACATTTGGAATACGAAGCGAGCCAACGAAGCGATAAGCGTATCTTAAGTTATAGCCGGTTGGCTGCGCCAAGAAGACAATAATAAACCTCTATAATGCCCACAATAGATGCAGAAAAATAATCTTTTGTTTCACATAATAGAATACAATTCTATATTCTATATATGGGTGCTCACTGCTTATTACAGTTATAAATAACAAAATGCTTTACCTACTATTCTAAATTTCTCGACAAACCTGCATCTAGACAGTATTCATAAATAAAATGATTTGTATTCGTAAAATATAGCGTTACATGTCACATTGTTTGCACATTCAAAAATATGGATCGGTTGTGATAGGATTGCAGTGGAATCAATCCGTTTTGGTCTATTTTGCAATACGCTCGAATAGAATTGTTTTGCAATAAAAAATATGTCCGCCAGTGGTCCGCCACGCTTTCTTTGGCACGATAGTTTACACAATCGATTGTCATGCCAGTTCGATAGTTTTACTTTGAATTCAGCATTTTTACACAATTCATGGCAAATTGAGGAAAACTTCAAGTGTACAGATGTGTTTGTTTTTAATTTACACGTAATTGAACTGAATTTCAGGCTGTTTAATATGCAAAGCGTTTGTTAAAGAGTTCAGAAAATATTTGACTTAAACAGCGTTTAGCTACTATTAGGTATGTATTCTGTGCTTAAACGTAAATAAACAAAACATACAAATATAAATACTACAAATGGCATAAAACCACGAACTTCTTTTCTATGTCAAACGAGTTGGACCTAGTTAAAAGCGAATGTAATAAATTTTATCAGATTTTATGTGATGTGAAAAACTAGAACATTGGTTCCTTCACGATGACTGCGATTTCCGCCAAATGTAAATATTTGCGGTAATAAAAATCTCTTTAGGCTATTAATGATACAGACCATGACTTGTTTTTCTTGTAAATAACATGTACGTGATATATCTTATATAACGTGATATATTTGTAATATCAAAATATCCAAATATGAATTAGTATTTAAGTTTTGAGCCGTTTATCCGTTCGCTTTGATAGAAGCTATCGGAATTTATAGACAAGGTTTTTTTATTGAAGTAAATGAAGCCTATTTACTTATTCGTGGTTGAATTTCTGATGATGGAGGATGATTTAATTGCATCATGCATGGGTGCATTATGCCTCTATTCCATACACCTTGCGCAGCTTTTAATTCCTTTTATTTTTGCGTAACAACATGAACAATAATCCAATATTTTTTTGTAGAGTTCATAAAATTTTAGCATTATTTAACCGCCACCAGAGGGCGGTATTACAAAAGTAAGCAATATGAAAACCAACAGCTGATGTCACTCAAAGCCGTCACCGGGAAAACTTCAAAACAGGTGGCCTGTGGGTGTTCTCATCCTAAATGGTTAAATAGGCGCAATTTAGGACACGAAGGCACGTCGGCTGGCCTGATTCAACACTTTGTTGTGGCAATTAGACTCAATTTGCGGCGCACATTCTATGAATATGAACAAACAAAGGTTCTTTTACGCGAAATTGGAGTACGCTCGAAAGCACTACTGCTAATGTTTTACAATTAGCAAGCGAATAGGAAAGTGTCTATACTCTTTCCTGCAGCACAAAGTTTCTAATGTTCCAGTACTTTCCATTTATTAATTCGAGCTTTGAGATTTAATATATCGTTCTACATATCAGCGGATCTTATTTATTTTTATTTTTTTATGTCAGAGCAAGCAAAGGAGCAGATTTTATTACATTCAATGTAGGTACGGATATTTTGTTGAATTCTAAATAAAGAAAGTTTTGATAGAGTTCACTTTCATATAGAATCCATTAGAAATAAATAATTACTTCGTGATAACTAATAGATTGCTTTTTCCAATCAAAATTGAAAATGTATTTGCAGTTCAATAAACAATAGTAGGTACAATCGACTTCCAATAATTATTATGAACCATCCAAAAATGCCAATGTATGATGATGATTAGGGAATCCAATCCCGCAAACGCGGGATCCCGCTGATGCGGGATCCCGCACCTTTTTTGCGGGATCAAAAATGCGGGATTACTCATGCGGGATCCCGCACGTTCGCGGGATTGAAAAAAAGTAAGAAAAATAGGCTCAGACGATGATCGGAACTATTATCGGACGGAACGGAACGTAATCAATGTCAGTTCCAGTACTCTATGACTGGGGATTCCCCTACGGCGCACGGGGATTTAACTTTGCGCGTACTGAATGGGTGGCAGAGTCTAGAGCTGCTGTGCGTGTACCCACTCGAGATAATTCAACTGATTTGATATTGACACTTTTTGAATGTGGAGGGAATAGGGATTTGGAAGCTGTTTATACTTATGTAAAGTCAATTCCGCCTACAAGTGTGGAAGCCGCGCGTGCTTTTTCCGCCGCTGGCTATTTATGCAACAAGATAAGATCAAATCTAAAAGATGAAACGTTAGATACTTTATCATTTCTTCAAAAGTATTTTCAACAAAAAAAATAAGCTGACTTTAAATGCCTCTAAAACCAATGAATAGGTATGTTCTATTTCAAATAAAAATCTAAATATGAAACGTGAAATATTGTGAATATTGTATTGTCTTAAACATCATTATATTTAATTTATAATATAAGTGATAACTTTGCTTCATGTTGATAAGAATAATTAAAAATATTTGTGTGTATTTTCTTTCTTTAAATTACATGAAACAAAAATAATAATAATTAAAATCAATCCCGCAAATCCCGCGGATCCCGCGGGATTTGCGGGATCGCGATTTTGATGCGGGATTGGATTCTCTAATGATGATGCATGGAATGTTTATCAAAACGAGTAGGTATGTTACAATTTATGTTGGCTATACAATTGAGTTTGTTTCAGTCGAATTTCATTACGTGAATGGTTCTATTGGTTGTCAGGCCGGCTTTGTTAATTAAACGGCTTTGTTTGTTAGCCACATTTATGGAATAACAGTTCAGACTCTGCCCTGTATTTTGACGTTCATATATTTGCCTATATAACACATTTTGTAACCTCCCACAGGCCACAAGCTTTGATGTTAAAACGAAGTTAAGCAAACGTGAATTACCTAATGTTGAATACTCCGATGGTATTAAATCGTGTAGTTGTAGGATTTCCTTTGATCCGCTTAAAGTACTCACAATAAATGTTTGCATTGCAAAAAGATGCTTTCTAAATTATATGTAGTTATGAGGAATGTTTCCGACATAACGTTATGTTTGTGATAGAACATTGCATGTGAATCTAGTTCTGTTTGTATAGAGCATAGTTAGTAGATATAATTGAAAAGTAAACACTAGAAACCTTTTCATTAATATCATGAACTATTTATTTATGTTATTTTAATTTACCTACTTATGTCATAGTTTCTATCTATAATTTTGTTCCAGAATGAATTACAGTTTATTAACACATTGGATTATTTAAACGTTATAATAAAGCATAATCGCATTGGTTTTATGAAGAAGTATAGATATATCAAATGCCTTGATTCAGATTTGTTTCTCGAAGTTTCTGCAATATTGAGTATTCGGGCCGCCCCTTCGCCTATCCATCTTCAGAATAACCCCCGAAACTATTTCTTTGTACCCAAACACATAGTTTTCGAATTAAACTTGTTGGTTTAGGACGCGAACCTCATACTTTGAGTTGTTTCGTAGAGGACTCATTCAGCGTTTCTCCTGGCTGTATACTGCTTTGTTATTCTTTTCTAGAGAAATTAATAGCTAAGTTAAGAATGATTGAAGTTAATTCAATCTATTTTAATATAGTTAAACAAAAGGAAAGCTATCACACCCACGTAGTATATTTACAGTGTCCTATTACATTTTGTGTTACGATCGCGATGGTTGGGTCTAGAGACAAATATTCCCTTCCATTCAGCCCTTTAATACCATCACTTAACACTTTGCTGTAACTAAATAAGGTCGTCAATATTGAAAAATTGATATAAGTAATATAATATTGTGTATTTAAATTTTGTGTATCACTTCCTTACGTACAACCATATCTACTAAGATATTAATAGGTAATAATAATTATTGATCCTTCCAAATAATACACAAGTACACAAGTAGTGTACAAAACAAACGCGTACATAAGTGTTAATTATATTACAAAAATAAATCGTCTAATGTTATTACGTTGTTCTTTATGTTCGTAGTTATTATGATTGATCCAATAAGCATCAGGTGTAATATTATGTAATAACTTGTTATGAGACCGAGCACTAATAAACTCAGGTTCATAAATGTTCTCGGAAACTATTATTGCTTTTGCAATAAATACATTATGAACTTTTTAATACTTGTACGTCACCTGAGATTTCCTTTTTTAAAGAAAATTAAAAAATTCATACAGGAAGATATCAATTGCACTTTTACTTAGTAAGTAGGTACTATCTCTACTTTTAAATATAAATAATTTGCATTTTGCGTTGATTAAGGAATATATAATCAAGAGTAAAAATGTATAGGATAACTCAAACCAAATTTGCGGTTTCTATAAAGTGCGAACCTATGCAATTTCACTAATAAATCTAATATGTTTTATTTATAAATAAAAAAAACCTATCAATATTTGAAGTGAAAATATATCATATCTCTAACAATAATACAGTTTAAAAGGAAATAGTGTTTTAAAATAAATTTATGATATATTGGAAGAGTTATAAGACTCGATAAATCAAAGCGTCGAAGTCGGGGATCCCGGGACTTATAATAGATGAAATGGAGGCTTCGTACTTCCGCTGCCTGCAGCTTATTTACAAACCACCTTGATATAACGCGAACAGATAGAAAATATCTAAGTATAAGATTATTTCAAAAGGTGAATTTATTTTTTAATTCAAAACTCTATTCTCAAATATTATTGCATGTTTGCATTGTTATTGGCATCATGATATTTGATAGACCTTATAGTTATTTAGATATCTATAAAGTATGGAATTTCAGTACGGTACCGTACAGAACCCTCTTAGTCCTTACATCGTTTGATTGTTTCACTATACGTTTGTTTATAAATTCAAATATAAAACGTAATCACAATTGGTATTATCATTGTGTTGGCGAACAGTAGGTAACTATTGTCCTTCTTATCTCACTGTGGTAGCACAGTATTACCATATTTCCTATAATATTGTAATACTGTGGTGGTAGAATGTCGATGACGTCACTGTTCATTTATTGATGCTATTAAAATGATAGGAAACGTGTTTGCTAGCAATTGATGTGGGTAGAGTGTAATTAAGTCGGATTTAATTAAGTTAATACATTTTCTGTGTATGTAAATAAAGGTAGTTTTGACTTTTGAGGTGGTGGGTTGTAAATATAGAAAGTGACTAAACTTTTAAAATATTTAATTTAGGTATATTTATCACAAAATATTGCATGAAAATAAAGTACTTATTATTATTTCTCAATTATTAACAAACTTATAAAAAACTTACGATACGATATATATATACTAAAGTTTAAAAAAACTTTAGTATCCATTAACTGTATAAAAAATTAGCAAAAGTAAAGTAAAGTAAGCAAAACGAAACATTCGATCGATGTTTTAGAATTTAGAACCTGTATAAAATATTATACAGGTACATATATATAGTTTAAAATATTTTATATAGATATAATACTTTGTTTGTTTGCAATGAAATGTAAAATACCTAAATATAAGAAACATGTTTTCGTATATCTCATAAAATACAATAAAAATGTAAAAATACATTTGGTAGATAACTAGATAGGTACTTTATGCAATTATTAAACCTAATTATGCACATGTAAAAATATTCATAAGGCTGGAATGGAAGGTTATAATAATATTAAATTTAGTTGTTTATCCAGCTATAGGTACATTTTTAGATGGATATCTGTGTGGATATCTTCTTGTTTTTATTTGTATATTGTCACTGTTTTTACATTGTTTGCTCCCAGATCAAAAAGATACAATCTTGATTCTTGACAATTGAAAACGTGAGAAAATAGCTCGGTACATAATTAATGAAGTACCAACGTGAATATCATATACACGTATAGCATAGTTTGAGGTATTCATTACGTTAAAGAATTGAGCTTTTTTTGTTTGCGTGTTAGTCACGCGAAGGAGCAAAAAGCCGTGACCTTGAAGTTGTGCTAGCTCATGTGAAAAACACGTGATTGTTACATATTAAGACTGAATTGTATTATTAGACGGGCTGCGTATCAGATGCTACTAAATAGCTTGACGACTTAAGGCTGCATATTAAGCGTTAACGGTGATAATAGACTTCTATTTTGAGCGGTTGTTAATTGGTTACTTTTAGCTATTTTTGTATAAAATCATTCTATTTATGAGTTCTATTTCAATACATTCATTCCTATTTTACGCACTCAGTTTGTAAAGTTGCTTATATTTCGTTTTTATGTGAATCAAATGCAAATAAAATTTTTAAATGTATGTTCAAAATAGATATCAATTAGCTCACTCAAAATTATCATTTGGCAGAACAACAAAATAAAAATGATAACCACAAGAAAACGATTACCTTAAAAATAACAACATAAAGACAATACTCATTTACTGTGGTCTAATTAACACTATAATCACAATGACGCAACAAAGTACACATACAAACAGAACAATGTCTATCAAATTGTACATATGGAACAAGGATTGAACGGAGTAGTTACCTAGATGTTCCATAGTATGTGTGAATAGTTTTGATACTTTTATGGAAGTTGTTAATAATATAAATTGACTATTATGACATTCCTACAAATTTTATACAGATACGAATTTAGATACATATAACTACCTATATGGTTACAAATTTGTTTCGTTTTCAATCAAACCGATTATCAATAAAGCGTGGATTCGGTTCCTTATCAAAAAATGAAGGAAGTTTATAATATTTATATAGAAGTGGCTGCTTCGTGATAACTTGAAGGAGGTAGGCGCGAGCAAAGTCGTATGCGAAATTGTAGTCTTAGTAGTACGTAGTACATTGCTTGATTGCTTTCACATAAACAAATTAGAAGAGATTTAAAATGTGGAGTAAAAATGATTTCAAAATATTGGATTATGCTTTAGCTCCTGGATATAAAATTTTCTTCTTTTAATATTAAGTCTACAATATCGATTCAATTGGGATAAAATGCGTAGGTATATTCTCTATTAGAAATCGAGCTATTTCCGTGCCAATTTTTATCACAAAAACGTCTTCGTAAGATTTCTTGCTAGATTAAGTTACTAGCTGCTCCGCGCGGTTTCACCCCCGTGGCTCCACTCCTGTTGGTTGTAGCGTGATGATATATACCCTATAGCCTTCCTCGATAAATGAGCTATCTAACACCGAAAGAATTTTTCAAATCGGACCAGTAGTTCCCGAGATTAGCGCGTTCAAACAAACAAACAAACAAACAAACAAACTCTTCAGCTTTATAATATTATAGTATAGATTAAAGCGTAAAATGTGGATTTTCTTAATTCTGGGAATTCATTGTGGCTATGTTACATAAACAAGAATTGTTATGATAATCATAATAACCTTATTCCCATTCGTTTAACCCAGTAAAATAATTACCAAGTAGCCGCAGTTAATCCGATGTGATGTCATCTCTCTGCTCTTCAATTTAGATAATTCTAGGTGTTTATTGCGATGACTAACAGAGTAAATGGCGGCCCGACACCCACGTGCTGCATTCGGTTCTGTTTGACATTTTAAAAATATGTATAACGTTTAATGTGTATTTTTGAAGATTTTTAGGACTCTACATTTTTATATCTGCAGTGATTCAGGGAATATATATTTCCTGAATGCTTTTGAACTCTGTAAAATTCAAAGATACTTTTTTCATTATTTCATTCTATACGTATATGATATATGATAGGATTGTTGTAATAAATGCCTAATAATATAATTTTCGTATTAAACATAGAGCTGCTGTTCTGTACATAATTTTTATTTAAAGTATTTGGATGGAATATATAGTTGATTAATATATTTTTCTTCTTTTCAGGATCACTTTACAAGTGGAGTACCATCTTACACGAATGATACTAATAGTGCAGAAGCGCTAAACAGAAACATTAATAGGCGCGTCGCATTATTAAAATCGGACTTGAAAAAACAACGCGCGCTCGTCGCCGTTGTAGTACGCGATATCTCGTGTCGCGTGTTTAGTTCCGTGTAGCCGCCACAGTCAGTGCTCGCCGGAGTCGCGCGACTCGGCCAGCACTCCCCGCCACCGCCGTGGATAACCTCGGCCAGAGCCCCCTCCCGGTGAAGAGGCTGCACGAAGCGCTTCAGAGTGCGCAAGTGAAGCGTCAGCGTCTCTCCCCCCCGTACCCCGCTCCTACCGCGATTCACCCCATCCATCAACTCGCGGTGCATCAGCACATCAAAGTGCAGCAGAGCATAGTGCAGCAGAGCATCGTGCAGCAGCACCAGTTGAATCTGGCGCACCAGTCGCTGCAGAACTTGCAAGCGCAGAGCCTTCAGGCAGCGCAGCAGAGCCTGCAAGCCGTGCAGAATTTGCAAGGAGGTCAGGGGCAGAGTCCCACGGGCGGCGCAGGCACGCAGCAGGCAGCGGGAGCGACACAGGGCGCGCTGGTGCCGCCGCAGCAGCCTTCACCGCGGGCTTCATCCCCGCAACATAAGAACATGGAGCTCGCTTTGTGCCAGAGCATGGACTCCGTCAATACAGCAACTACAGAGGAAGAGGTGAGTTATTTCTGTTTTAAGTTTTACCACACAAGCACTCAAAATGAACTGATTCAGAATATTTACCTATAGTCTGAAAAATAAACAATATTTCGGTCTTATTTTGTTTACTTAATCACCTTCAAGAAACCAATAAATTGCTTGTTAAGAATATAAAATTCGATGAAAAGAGAACTTTTGATAAATGATCAGTATACATTTTTACAGGTCATTAGCTACCGGTGGCCCAGGAACCCAATTGTCTTAAAGCAATAACGATAGCTTATTCGACTAACGAGTAAGGATAATTACCCCAGGGATCTGAGCCAGTATATCCTATAAAAGATTTCCTGAAAATTTCAATGAATTCATAGATAGGGATCTCATTGTGTTCCGCCGGTCTACCGGTAGCTATAAATTAACAATAGAAACTGGAATGGCACTAAAGTTCGTGCGTCGGAGAGGACTTAATGTATCGCTTTAGCAATTTGTCATCGAACAATTGTTAAGTAATAGCTAAGAGGCGCGGCGCCGTCGCTGTACCCATTTCAATGGGAAAACGTTCGGATATACAATAAGCATTCGCTAACACAATAAAAGGAAATTCATCGCGACTGCTACTCGAAAGCGTTACATTATTCACAGTCGCAGCTATTGAAATATATCAGCTCTTATTGCTCCGTAATTTATGTAATAGTTCAATAATATTTACGGCTTAAATAGAAGGTGATTGCTAAAATAAGATACGTAGTTAGATTAATTCCTGTTTCGGATTATATTTTCCTGCTTCAATGTTTCGAGGATCAAATATACAGATGTTTGTTATATTCAAATTACTTCACCATAATGTCTATTACAACGAATAACGTAGTTTGTCTGTTGTTCATGCTGTTAATTGAGCGTTAATAGTTTTGTTTGGTATTCGCAAACTCGAAGAAGCCCAACTGTGAGGCTTACAACGTTTGAAGTAATGTTGCATCTCTTTGATGTGAATTCATGCACTAAGCAAAGGGGCGAGATTATGGACAAGACCCTTTGCCAACATAGCGTGGATGCAATCATTCAAGCGACTGACTACATTGCTGTATACTGAGTTGAACCTCACGGGACTAATCCTTTATTCATATTAGGTTAAATTAGCCTTGCACGCTTCCATCTCTTAGTGCGCACAAAGTTTGTGCATGCCATAGTAGAAGATTTAATGAATACCTGAGTTTATGACACCCTGAATTTATAATATAACAATTTCGCAATTATGTCACGCTATTAAGTTATTTATTCATGTTATAGCTGTTTGGAAGTTGATTTTAAATTTATCTTTGTTTATGTCTTGAAGCGGCTATCCATAATCTGATTCATCTCAATACCCTATACACTTTCTGACAGTTCTTTTGAGTTGTAATGCATTTATATTAGTCAATTTTAAATTCTGGTGGATATTATGTCATACTGTATTACAGAATATCCGCCCCATATTGCAAATCATCAAGAAGAAAAGTATTAGATAGTGGTTTATGTCGTATACGTATATAATATATATCACCGTTTATTCAAATTCAGAGCATCAGTTGAAAATAATAAGTTCACGTGAAGGACGTTGGTGAAGCAGCTGTATAATTCTGCACATACACACCAATTAATATTTCATCGCTTCTCAAAATCCCATTTAATGAGGTGCGTTTATATTTAGGTCTGTTGGGTTATACTTTATCATCTGCTAATAATTCATCGTCAAGCTTATCATTGTCAAAAGTTATACGTGTGTGAACAATAGTGGGAGCCAAAACCTCGCTTGAAGCCGCGACGGACATAAATTATACATACATATTTAAAGTCTAGACTAAACATATGAGAGAATTCAGTTTGAATAACAGTATGTGCTCGTAATATTATTAATGTTTCTGTCGCAGTATTAACTGCGGGAAACTTAATTGTGGGCTGATATCACTTAGTTTACATAAAAGTTGACGAACTTTTTGTTGAATTTCTTATTCTAACAGGATTCCGTTTTATTAATGAGTGAACTGAGAGCTTGGAGCTTAATTAATAGGATATACATTGATTGCCAAATAAATATTTTTGTAAAATTTACAATTACACTGTAATTGATAGGTAGTAGAAACGTACGTATAGGGCATCAGCGAAAGTTCTTATTTCTTTAACTATAAGCTTTCCTACCCCAAGTATGTATATTGTTGAGTATCTTATATATGCCTAGCTTGTTACATCTTTCACATCATTATCACTTTTCATTAAATTCTCGTCTCTAAATCCACATATATCTAGCTTTACAATTTCACGAGGTTTTCACTTTTTACATCCTTCGCGTAACGTGCTATAGCGTCATTTATGTCAAGTTTGTAACGGTGCGTAAACCGTCTGGACACGAGTTCAGGAGACGCCGGGGTGCGCGGCGCCTGTGCGTCTGGCGCCTATGTCTGTTTCACTTTGTCTGTATTCAAGAGTTTTTTGCTGGGGTTCCTTGCGACAGGATGGTGTTTAGCGATTGATCTGTAGGTTAGCTTTTGAATGGGATATATTCAATGTTGAGTAGGTAATATGTAGTTGGACGTGGGTGAATAAGGTTGTTATATTAGTTTCTTGACTTGATGGTAGGGTCCGATTTTACTGAATGAACGGTTTTGACAGGTGTCAATTATTATTGCAAATAAAAAGATTTTCTCTCTATGTCGTTTAGCTCATGCATATTTATTTACAAAAAAAAACTAGATGTAATTGCAACAACATCTAAACAACCATTAAACATTTCCGCATTAATATAGGTCCAGTACAAGCATGTTTTATAATGTTAGATAACTTGTATGTGTACGAGATACCTTTTAAATAAACAGGTAATTAGATCGATTCACTGATGACGAAACCAGCAATACTGGTATAGCTAGACGACTTTTTATATTCGCAATTGAAAGGGAAAATATAGTTGTAAATTCTCTTAGAAAGAAAGGAAACGCTATAAATATATCTACCGCTAAATTTAGATCGTTGACTTTATTGATCACTTTTGATTGTTCTTGTGATAAATTCAGAGGACATTAAGCATTTTATTGGTTACTATTGTTAAGTTGAAGTAAACAAGCGTGGATTCGATAGAATTGAAGACAAGTCCGTCGATAGGTATTTGGATTATATCGGCAGACGCGTAGGCATCACTTGTAAGAGTTCCTGAAACCTTGTGCTTGCATTCTTAGGTTTATAGTTTTGTACTCATTGCTTGACATGGTTTTTAATTCGACAGTTTTATTTGTGATAGGTTGTAAAACTTTTCCTTTTATACTAATATCTCTACATTGTTAAAGCCTCTAAAGTCTAAAGGGTCTATAGCCTTCTTTCTTTTAAGTTATCTTTTTTTTGTAGTCTGTAAGTGTAATTTTATGTTATTTTGATTTTGCAAACTATTGCTTTTCTACTACATCTAGTATTTGCCATTTTCACTTAACCAATGTTCGATATAACATTTGCAGTAAACACATCACTTGGTAATTGAAAACTTACAAATTCAGTACAAGTAAATATGCACTAAATTATCTATATTCACGTAAATTAGCACGTAAGAGCTTAACCTGAAATAAAATTCGTTCCCATACTCAAATACCATTGTTGACATTAGAATTTAAATAATACGTGCACTGAAAGCACATCTCAATTGAAACTGAAGAGAAAATTATTAGCTCACAGCTCACTAGAGAGGGCCACAAAGCGATTTTAAGAGAATTCACGTCGAGAGGAATATAGACACCTCGACCGCTTCAACAGTTTGTCCACCTAATTTGTCGCCGGCGCCCGACTGTAAAAACAAATAGCTAGCATTTCCCCCCCCCCCCTCCCCCGCGGCGCGACCGAGACAGACTCTTCACAGATAAAGGCAGAAAAAGGAAAGATAGTTTCACAGGCTCCGGCTTTACAAGTCGACTGAATGAGCGATTGCCGCGTTTACGTTCCAGCTTTTGTCTAGTTCGAATCTTGTTTGTCTGACGTTGTAAAGAGGTTCCTTTGTAATAATTAATCGAGCTCCATCTAACGTTCGTCGGTTTGGGTTACTCGTAAAGAAGTTTTAATTGAATTCGTCGGTCGATTTTGGCTTTTTGACGGGAGCGTGTTGCTGGTTTGAAACAATTTTTAGGTAACGCTCCACTGTTTCCTTTATAAATTTACCTGACGATTTAATATTATCTGCATTGTTATTTTTCACGGATAATAAGGTTAATAATTTATCGCATGTACTAACACCATGGCACCTGCCTCCATTTTTTTGGTACGGTATAAATATTGTACGCTATGTTAAATCTTATTGCTTATTTTATGACTATATATTTGCCTTATATATTATATTTACAAAACAAATTTGTTCTCATTGAATTGAAGTTAGAATTAAAACTATATTCCCACGGAATTAATTCTCAACATTACGGACGCGAATTATTTAAATTGACGTCGTGATTTAAAATCACCTGTTATTACTCAAGTTCTTTTATGACGTGGCTTCTTAACTTGTCCAAATAAATTGTTGCGATGTAATTCAGGCAGGAAACTTTTCTTACAAAATTTCCACGTAGCTTCAATTTAGTATCAAAACAATGCTCCATTTTATTTTTCTTATTGGAAATATCGGTTATCAATAGTATTTTAATATTATCTACGTACAACGAGAACATCATTCGTTCATTCAAAATTAACGAGATTGCGAAAAACACGCTTATTTACAGACAATAATAAATTCCTCAATGTTGTCATTATTATCTCGTCGTTCTTCTAAATTAAAGGTTGTATTTGATATTTGTGTTGTGCAAATTCTTATTCGATATTATTTATAAACTGATTGATCTTGATATTTTGTCAGTATACGATTAATAAATCCCACTTAAATTATGCCCAGTCGAATAATATTTATAGCAAAATATCCGTTGCAAGAGATCTAAGACGATGACTAATAGCTTCCCTTTTGGAAGTGTCGACACACAACTTGTAGCGTAAACGTGTGTAAACAGCTCAGCGCGTGTGAAATCGAATAAATTCACTTACAATTTATAGCAACATGTTTAATCGACGCTCAGTTAAACTAAGTGCGTTTAGTATGTGCTAGAATTTTCGTAATGAGACTCAAGTAATTAAGAATAGCCGTAGAAGTAGGTATTTATTGTGCATTGTGCAAGTGACTTGGCTACCGGCCAAAGTGGTCCTGAAGCTTTATGAATCTGAACAATGTAATAATTCACTGATATTTTTCATGACAGACACGTAAAAAATGGCTAATCTCGATTAATAGTTTCGTCGAGTCAAGACTGCTCTTGATGAGAAAAAGCTCAACGGGAAGACGGGGACAATGTGAACTGGAACGAATGAACCGTGCAGCTATAATACCGAATGCAAGGCGAAAAACGAAGTCGGCATTGTGAGTGGAAAATCGAACTCGAATGTCGCGAGACGAAAGGGTCTTTGTGCACAATCAATGGCCCCTCGATTGCTGATAACTTTCTTTGCTGTCTAGGAGTTTAACTTGGAAACCGCTCGGAGGTATCCATTTTGCGATCCCTTCGTTTGTAGATAGTTTCTCTCGAGAAATCAGATATAGCAATAACTCAACGCTAGACCGCACTCGGAAGGCGGAATTAGCCCCATTGTTGGCGTAATTACAATCGTAAAACCGAATAATTTGGAACGCTTGTCACGCAAAGAATTGCGCGCGGACAATTAATATTCTTCTGATTTTAATTAAACAATTCAAGGGAAGGAACTTGGAAGGAAACTTTGTACAGTTATTTACTTTAAAGCAGTCAATAGAATATATCTTAGAAGATTGTTTAATTACAACATAACATATATTTATAGACGATTAAATACATAGATTTGAATCTGGTTCAAACCTGGTATATCTACATATACCGACGCCAAATTACGGAAGCTTTGGATACGTTTATTTACACAGATACTCGAATGCAACCCGACAATGTCAGCTTATCTCGCCGCCGCGACACTTTGACAGCGGCATTAACAAGGATCATAATTCGCAATCTCACTGTTAGTGCAGAAATTAAGATCGCCGCAGCGGTCACGTACGGGAACGACTTGTTTGAAATACGAAGGAGCTCCTCCGCAGGAGAGGAGAGGAGCTCGTTAAGCGTCGGAGCGTGCTTTTATTACAGCGAAGCGTGCGCCACGGCCGGGCGACACTTGAATATTAAACTGCCAACATTGGGTCATGCATATTGTCCCGTGCCTTTGACTTTAATCGAGCGCAATGGTGTACGCTGTGCACGATCCGATTTTCGCTCGGCAGATTCCGGTATGGCGGCTGTCATTTAAATAATTGTGCGAATTGTGTTTTTAATTATTTCTCCTGAGCCATTGTTAGGCAGAAGTTATTTTATTTACTTGGAAGTTTTAAGCTCATCAATCATCAGACGGCTTAATTGAAGACGGCCTACATTTATGTAAAGAAAGAATTACTCTACATATTTTGCAATAGTTCGTGTATGATAGAGTCTATAAATTTCATTATGAAAGAGATAAATCAAGTAAATAATGAGTTTAAATTTCACATATCGTATGCAAATGCACGTTTTGTACACATTGCATAATTTCCATAAACAGAAACCATACAAAGAGCCAGCAGTACCTACAGCTCCCAATTAGCCTGTGCGATTCATAGTCCACTACACATCCAATAGACAGATGGCTAAGAGCGTCAGCAGTTATTCAGAGCGGAACGTCGTTAGATTAAAAGTAATGCGATATAGTCATCATAGACTAGATTTCGCGAACAGTGATATGCAAGAATTCGGTACAGCTGCTCCGACGTGTTCCCCTTTATTAGTGTTGCGACGATAATTAGTTACGATGTGATTATCAAGTGTGCCAATGCTATACCTCGGTGCATTGTTGACTGCATATTTGATCGGTTCGTGCGGTCAATTTGGTAGGCGTTATGCGAGAGACCTACATACACGAGGTTAGCTCTATGTTTATTGATTACGCTCGAATTATGCTGATTGGCAGGATGATTGCTTGATCTTGAATATAAATTGCGAGCGAGATATGTATTCGTTTGTTGTATCTTTAATTCATTGCAGAATACGTGTCAAAACGTAATAAATAAGGATTTGGATCAGTGTTCGAGTTGGTCATATTTAATCATTTCAATTTTCAACGTTAGCAATAATTTTTGGGATTAGCTCTTTAGAAGAATGAGTAACAATGCCAACAACAAATAAATCTTAACAATAAATACGTAGTTAATACGGAACAATAATTCGGTGTTTGAAACAATATAATGTAGGTAATAAATATAAAAAAAAACTTTAAACTAAGATGTATAAATATTAAAGTTATTAAATAGTTAATCTGAAACTATAAAGTTACCTATATAACATTTTTTCTTTGTAGTAACTTTTGAACAAGAAAATAACATGACTTTGAAATGTATGAAAACAAACAAAATCTTAATAAGATTCCTTCACTAC
>CAJQZM010026048.1:4292-44477 GCA_907164665.1 Colias nastes
TCCCGGAAATCCCACGGGAACGGGAACTATGCGGGTTTTCCTTTGCAAACGCGGGCGAAGCCGCGGGCGGAAATCTAGTTATATATATACCTACAATCTACATCCATTCATCCTCATAAACGTTCAGGTTTATATTATTAGTAAGATGTACGAATTCGCGCTTCAAAATCTTGACCCGCATAGCAAAAATAGTGGCTCTTATCCGTAGTATCAAAATGTAAATATGAATAGCGATAACAGAGGCGAAAAGCGTCGAATGGGCCCTTTAATAGAACATTAATATTGATGTTTATGCGCGTTAACGGGCGCATAAAAAGCTCTTCCATTATAATGTCAAGATTTACGTCTTATAAGACTTTGACGCTAGTGGAATCGACGCTCAAGACCGCTTAAGTACTTAAATATTTATAGGTCCAATAAACGTTCATATCAAACTGTTATGACGTTATATTTATATTATACTTTACACGTTATTCTAGCTTCACCCCTACAAAATTTTGTACGACTGTAAATATCGAAGGAGAGGCAGTATTCAGACTTAGTATATTTAAATTAATTAATTATTTTAGCAAAAAACCTTTAGAAACTACTATTTAATTTTTAAAGACCTATCCTCATTTCAAAAATTAATACGCGAACATGTTATAATATGTTCGCGAATTAATTTTTAAGTTACACGCTTGAAAAGCCAACCCTAATATACATTTTTTTTAAATCTGTCAAAATTTAAATAAATTTTGTCAAAATCTGTCCAGTGATTCTGACGTGAATAACGCACATACAGACAAACAGCTGACCAATAGACAAACAACTTTTTTACTCACCGTTGTATTGATATCTTTAAATTTTTACATAGAAAATACTCTTAAAAAACATGCACTGTACAGAAATGTTCCGGTAACTATATTATTGTATAGTTATGTGTTTATTGAATAATATCATTAAAAGACGGATAGTTAATACCCCTAAATAAAATAACAAATGATACTTATGAGTTCACACGAGTAAAATTAGAAATAAATGTACGTACCATGTATCCACATTAAGCTTCATCCTCAGCTTCATCAAAATTTCCAGTTAGCGCATCAATTTCTTTTTCACTCAAATCTGAAAACATATTGATATCCACCGTTGAACTCCTACCCTCTGCGTTGAATCCATTGACAAAACCTATATTTGATAAGAAGAGGTTGTAACGCATTTTGTATTCGTTTTCATCCTTGTATTGTTTATTGTAATCTTTCATGAATTTCTTGAATAGTTGAGTTGCTTTATTTGAGTCATATTGAACAGGCTTAGTTAATGGTCGATTTGGATTTTTTATTTGCTGGTCTCGTTTAAAACCAAAGTTTACACCTTCTTCTTTTGTGTACTCCCAACAAGAGATAGCAGTGAACAGTATCGTCACAGTTAAGGCAATTTGGATTAACTGACTCATGTTTGTAAAAGAGCGACGTTTTGGTAAGAGGTTTGAGATGCGTCTGTTAAATATGATACATTGGATTCATAGTTTGGCCTCGAGAAACAAGTTTGTGGTGACGTAAATATCATTTTTATTCCCTATACAAAACATTAGTATTGAGATTATGATTAGTTTTTTTCGTAAATACGTAGCAAATAGTAATTATTGTAGGTTGTAGACCTTTTCAATCACCTCCTATTCATCTCCACCTATCATACAATGGATGAATCAAAATTAATATCAGAAAAAAATTACCTTTGAAATAGTTGAAATCGATTATTTTTAATTAGAAGCTTAACTATGTTATGTGTATGCAAACGATTTCCGCTTTTGTTTCATTGGCCTTTAGTGCTTTTAGGGTTTCGCACCAAAAGGGTAAAATGGGACCCTCTACCTGAAACTTCGCTGTCCGTCTGTCTGTCTAGCCGTCCGTCTCTAACCACGATGAGATATCTTGAACCATGTTTTAGACAATTTAAAATTTCAGGGAATATGCATTACTGTTGCCGCTATAATAACAAATACTAAACAAAATATATATATATTAAGGGGGCTTCCTTTTTTTTGCTCGATGTTTTAAATATTGACAGAATCTATCGATATTACTTTCACTTAAAAAAGCTTATGAAAATAAAACTATTAAGATATTTTTTTATTTTATTAAATTGTAAGTTTTAACTCGATATTGATTATCATAATATTGTCATTAAAAAGAGAATTATTCGGCACCTAATACTAATTACAAGTACCATAGTACTAATGTATCCGAATAGTATCACGAGACCGATTAGCACTTAACCGATTTTTTTTCATGAGAAGTAAAATGACAGCACACGCGCGGCTGCTGGTGCTTTGCCAATAATCATTTTGAATAAATAAATATTTAATAAGTCTATATAAAATAGTTAAATACCCTACCTATACTTTTTTAATCAGCGGAATAACATTTTTTTCCATATCTTTATAAAAAAATTGTAGGAAAATCAAAAGTGTACATTGAATTTTTAAAAGAATGCTTGGGGCAAATTTTCGCCTGTGTGTCTGTATGTAGGCTAAACTCAAAAGGTAATGCATGGATTTACTTCAAATTTTGCATGAATATTACTAACAGGTAGAGTCAACATATAGGCTATTATATATCATCACGCTAAAACCAATAGAAGCGGAGCAATGCGGGTACAACCGCAGGGCACAGCTAGTAATACATAATATGCATTTGTTCTATATCGTGTGGAAACAGGACTATGTTTACAAACATATTATTTGATTTGAGTCGTAATCTCGTCACAACTCAGTTTAGTGTTACTCCCCATTCTAAATCCTGAGTATTTTAAATATAAAACTTCATTTTGAGTAATAAATATTTCAACTCTGAATCTCTGTTTAAATTAATATTGAACACAGTTCCAACAAATTGGTATTTGATCTGTAAGCCATTAAAGATCGCCAAGCTCGATAGAGCTGTATCTTCATAAATAACAAAAGAGACATTTTTAATTTCAGCGCCTGGGAGTGACGACGAGCCAGTGGCAACGCGAGATAAGAAAACAAAGGTTTATCAGCTTTCAACTGTAGGCACGTAGTGCGCAAAGCCTTGGAATTACATTGCGGCGTGGCCCAACTTGGCTTGCTCTTATCTGTCAACAAAATACCTGAAATGGGTATCTACTGGCGGCAAAAACATTGCTTTAGATGTTTTCTTTAAGGCCAATGATAAGCTTCAGATAACTCCTTTTAAGCTAACTTCAAACTTTGCCGTGAACATTTGGACAGGATAACAAGAATTTAATGATAGTAGGTATTTTAAACAGTCAAAAGCGTATCTAAATAGATTATTATGTTTCGCCCTTTATTAATTCGAAACGGGTGTAAAATATAATTTTACAAATTTCGGTATCTTTCTGCTTATTGTATTATTAATATTTGTGTTAGGTATTCTAAATAATACAAAATGTAATTAAACATTCTAGTATGATTGATTGATATACTTGTTGCTTGTTATTGTAAAATACAGACAATAGAAAAGCTTGTTGAGGAAGTCTAGACTCATACCTACATGAATTTAAAACTCTGTCTAGAGAAGGTAGGTTTTCAAAACGGTTCCTTAGATTGTACAAAGTAGAATGTACTGTTTTATAGCGTTAGTTTGCCAAACAAACGTGACCGCATGTGTAAAGATAAAAGTTTTATGTAAATGTTCATCTCCCTTGTGACATTTGTCATAAATTAGTCAAAACTCGGCTGGACTGAAACGGGATGATTAGATAAGACTGTGGATTTTTGTTTGAACTGCTGATAAAAGTTAATACGAAATGGATATAAGTAGGTAGTTACTTTATATGGTTTTTTAATAAATTATTTGGAATCAAATAATTTTTGTTTTTAATTTCTCTAAACCTTTTTTGATAATCATCCTTTGTAATTATTGTATTTTTTAGCATAAACGAAGATTTTAAATTTTACTCACATTTTACCAAATTACTATAGCACCAGTAAAAGTGTAATCGGACTTGAGCTAAAAACCCAAACCTCAAACAGTTTTCATTCAACTAGCCTTCTTTCAAGAGCACTTTTAAATCGTTAAATTATACAACAATTAGGTACCACCGTTTCACATGACAGTTTCCACAAAGAAATCCCGACAAGAAACTCTGGTACTCGTAAACTAGGTTATCCATTTATCCTTGGTTTTTATCTCAGTTTAATTTGTTTAAAATGTATCTAAATGAAAATCTGTTGATGTTGCGTTCGCATAAAAATATCACGATTTGCTTATTGGAAAGAGTATTGTAAATTACTTAATCACGTAAGTATAGAATGGATTACAAAAGCCAAAATCACAGTTATAAGATCTGGAATAATGTGTGTGCTACTTTTCCTGTTACAAAGTGAGCCAAGCCGCGGGCTGAAACTACTTAATAATTTCACTTTTATTTAATTTACTAATTTATAATGACTTACCATACAAACTTCGAGCAAGTCCATTTAGCTCGAATTTGAGTACTAACAAATTAAATATTTTATGTATCTTCCCGAGATCTAATTGAATCAATTAATAACAATTTCTGGGAATTAAATCTAGAGATACCTAGGTGCCTTTAATAATAATTGTATTTAGTTTATTTTTATTAAAAGGCCATTATCACTTTAATTACTCTGAAGGTTTCCCGCCGCACTCACTCTGTAAGAAATGCTCACTTATCGTTATTTTCAATTTTCAATAATCTTAAGAGAAAAGGATTAGAAATGTGTGTAAGTATAATTTTTTTGTACTAATATTTCCTTTAAATTACTTGGAGGTAGTATATTGACCATGTTTTGTGACGCTCCGTTTTGATAGGCTCTCTTACAAAATATGTTAAGTATCAAGTATCTACTGAAAAAGCAAATAATTATATGCAATGGTGCGTTTTTAAATAATATAATTAATTGAAATGGTGTAATATAGGCTAATTAAAAGATTTTTAACACAATTTAGTTCTCACATACTTTGTTAAAGTTCTGAAGCATAAATATAGCATCAGAGATAATATAATCACAAGTAGGATGCATAGAAAAGCTATCTTTAGTACACGTAGAGCCGTCGTCATAATATTATGAATGCTCTATTCAAACGTGCACTCACTTTAGTTCCTAATTTACGCAACTCGAATACAATTTCCATTTGAGAAAACGGGACCAATGCGTAATACGGTAGTTTTATTTGGTTCAATACCGCAATGTCCGTCGATAAATAATATACTGAGTGACAAACGCGTTCGTCTCTTTATTCCGGGTCACCCTTGAACCGAATAAATTGCTAGCAATTTTCGGGCTCGTTTACCACGCTCCGGGATGCCAATGATACGCCTCTCAAAGTTTTGTGCCTCATTCTAAATCCAAGATCGTTCAAGAGATCGAACGCTCTTATGGCGCTAAACTTTATTTGCAATAGCATATATCGACGGAGCAAAATCAATTCAATATGAAACTATACAGCATACCCGAGCAAACCATTGACTTGTGTGAATCAGGATAGAAAATATCTGCTGATAGTAATAACAAAACGCCAGAGTTAACAAAAAGATGATTCAATAATTCAAACATAAATCCAAATCGTTTTCTTTAACAAAATAAAAGGAAGATTATCTGAGCACAAACATAAAGCAGTAAAAAGGATATAAAGCCTCATCGTTCCTTATAGTCCAACTTTATTTTATCTTTAATAGAAGGTAGACAAATTACATCAATGCGAAAAGTCCTGAAATGTACCTCACGTACTGCCAATATCCTACAAATTGCTTGATAACATTATTTATCTCATGTAACTGTATGTACGTCACAACTTGCTTTAATTTACTCAATTACATTTGTCTTCGAGTGCCGTAGCTAAGTTTTGAAAATACTACGCCTTTGTTGTATTTAAATGAAAGTTTTTTCCTATATTAGACGGGTGATTGATAACAAGATAGATCACAATATAACGATACACTAGGGGTATTTTTTCACTTTTTTACTTTAAAAAGAAAGCACCTCACAAATGGCCATGGCCCAATGGGAACAATGAGGTAGGAACATTATAAGGATTGTTACATAAATTATTTCTACTAGATCGTCGTTCGAATTGATACTACATTAAAACGAAAATTTATCAATAAATGTTTATTTAAATAGCCGTGTAACCCACAATACAAGACAGAACACTTCTAATATGTTAATCTGAAATCCCAGATAATCAAGGGAGGTGCCTTTGGGAATTTCGAAGTCGACGTTCGTAAACTTATCGCGTCTTCTCGTTAGCGGCTAGGAACTCTCTTGAATACGTAAACGCGTCATTCATGATTAAGCAACCGAAACGTGACTGTTGACAAAAACGCCCGACTGCCAAAAATATAGTGTTCGCCAATTAGATCAATCGAATTAGCCTGGCGCTAATTTGGGGCGGCTTGATAAGGTTACGGCCAGTGTTAAGACTGACTCCGTTTAGTGAATTAGCTGAAATGTAGTTAGTGCCTTTTTGATTTTCATGATGTAATAGTGTTTGGAGTTGTTTAAATGGTTATGGCTATAAAAGCTTACAACGTGTTCAATAGCCAGGGTTCGTCACCGCTAAAACTAACTTATGAAATAATATAAAAAAAACCACTGATATAAAACATATATGTTAAGTGCAATAATGTACAAAAAAGTAGGTATATGAACATAATATAGGTTATGAATAGGTATAGGTACATTGAATAGAAAAAGATTGTAAAAAACGTCGCAAATTGCGGAACAGCAGACTATGTAGAGCAACAGCTAGTATAATAATGATAACAATATTATGTTTTTTTAATACTTTAGAAACCTTAATAACTATTTTGCATTCCTGGTTTACGCTTTGCTTAATCGAAGAAAGGAACCGATGAAAAATATTATTTTTGTAATGTTCAAAACGTAGCCTAAAATTATTTCAGTAAAATATGGTTATCAATTGTTTGTATAACTTTTATACGCAAAGAATTGGCTTGATCGTTGAGATCTTATTTCATTCCGAGCAAATGTTCCTCATTTTCTAATGGATCGGTATTTGGAAATATTTGTTGGCAAACTTTTATCAGACACAGATATTTACATAACAAAGAAAAGGGGTAAGGGATCCGAGTGTCCCTGAATACGTATTCTTGTCAGGCATCCGGATTTTGTTAAGGATTTGTCGGTCAATTTCGCGTCGGTACGTTTTTGTTGTACAAAATTTTGTGCATAATCAGGCAGAATTCTGTGAACCACGTAGATACTTTAATAAACCGCTTGATTCTGTTTACAAAAACTGCGTAAGAAAAGAACAAAGATTGTGTCATCGTCAAAGATCTTCATCGTAAGAGAAACTAAAGTTTTATCGGTCTGTTGTAGTTTTAATAAATTTATTATGTATCTAATTATAGACCAATGACGTCATCAATTGGTTTTATATTTACTCACGTCTATAAGTAGGTACCTACAGCTAATTATATATATTATGATAAAATACGATGTTTGTTGAAGTACATATTGTTTGATTAAATTGTTTTTTCCTGTTAATCGGATTAGAGAAACGGGCCACGAGGAATACGATATTTTTGGATCAATTCCTACACTGAAAGGTACAATAGCTATAAAGGTTTTCTATAGGATATTAAAATAACATCCGTCAAGCCTCAGTATTTGCGAAGAGACACGTATCGATATTTGATAGAGAAAACGATATATTTTTATTGAGTATTGTGGTCATCATACCCCAAATCCTCAGGGGAAAGTATCTGACAATGTTATTGAAGATATACGAAAATACTCGCAACAAACAAAGAAAGTTTGGAGAACAAATTTCTACATTGTAGCGATACGTAGCTGAATAGCTCTAAGGTAACGTCGAACACGAGATTTGCGTCGAATCTTGAGGAATTAAGTACTTTATGTTTTCGAGTTTAGACTAATACACGTGATTAATATACTTTACATATTCATAATCAGTTTCGTTTCCTGCATTTGGATGCTTCAAATTAATCAGATCAAAATTATTGTAATAATTAAGTACCTATATTGGTTTGAGTAATACAAAAATCACCCATTTTTTATGGTTTTATCATAACTTAAAATTCGGTTTTAATAGAAGTATTGATACATTCATACAAACTCATGAATACCAATTAAATACATAACACCAAAATTATTATATTCATATTTTAAAACAAGAAATAGTTATCTTATAATAAATTATCACATCTATTTACCAAATTCGACAGAAACTTGGTAACAAATTTATCTTGGCTTTTATTTTTCTCGGCTAGTTTCCCCTTGAGAGCACAATTAGTCTAGTTATATTGTTTAACAGAATTGAACAACTTCTCATTAAATGTTTAAGATCTCGTCGATGGAATTTTATCAAACAATATTTCTCGCCGCTTTTATTTCAGCTTTTTCTATAGAAACTATTGCTTTTGTCTATTAGAGTTGGGGAAGATTGAAACAAGATATTTCTCTGTAGTATTGTAAAGTTTTGTTATTTGGCTAAGTCGGACTTCTTTTGTTGTTTTATTATAATTGGCGTCGCATCTGTAAAGCTCATTACAATTATGAGTAAGTCCTTGATTTAATGCTATTACTTACCTTAGTAAATATTTCAATCTATAGGAAAGTGTTACCACTTTGTACTTACAGCGTTTAAGCAATAAATAATAAGTGTATATTATGTTCAGCTTGTATTGAGATTTATTCACACAATAATAATAAACAGACACTTTAAAAATCCAAGTATAATCTTATAAATGACGTGACAGGTAATCACCTGCCTATTTGGTTAATATAGTGCTTAATTGAACTATGAACTATGAATCCAACAATCTGACTGTTAAGTCTTAAATGTCAAGGTTTAGCACAAAGTAAATTTTGAATATAACCATAATTTATCTAAAGATTAAGAGAAGTATTTCAATAATCGTATTTCCTGATCATAAAAACAGTTTCAGAAAATTTTTACAAGACAAAATTCATTCATTTTACACTCCATAAACGTGCATCATAAAAGCCTGTCTCAGAGCCGCTACGGCAAAAACATTCACTCGTTACTTTGCAAAAGTTTCATCGTTTTTATATGATAAGTATCTACATCCATAGTGCAGTTCGCGGAAAATAGAACTCTGTCAAAATGACATTCAAGTGCTTCAGTTGTAAACGCTTGGGGCGCGCGAACTTTGCGAACTTTTCTGATATGATAACATTTTCGTCTCAACTTTGCGCCTTGTTGTATTACAATATCGCGACAGCCGAGAGCCGCGGTTATTGTACGTGCATACAACTATTGTAATAAAACGCTTAGTCCTTGCTCAAATATAACATGGCTTTTCTTTATTAAACAAATATTACTTCCTTTGTTTTTTGTGACAAACAATGTTAGCTTTCAACATTATTTGTGTGTTAGGAATTATAGACATTGTTTGTGTACATAGTATTTTTATGTTATGCCTTTCGCTAGTACTGTGTAACATTTACAAATAATAATATAGAGACTTCTAATAGATATAAAGTGGTCATTGTAGTCATTCAACAATTTTTTATCACTGTCAATCAATGTTATATCCCTGCCCATAACTGTGCTTGTTGAGAAGTATTCGAAACGTTAGAATAAATTATATTACAATAAGAGCCGATTTTTCAATCCTTGGTTAAAATTTATTCGTCCAATAAAGTATTACACGAACATATTAAAATGTCGCCTGTAGGTAAACTGTCAAATACGGACAATTACAATACAGTACTCCAAAATTAATAATGCGCATGCAGATCTTCGCTCATTATCGTATTTCCAGAAACACCCGAATCACCCCGAATCATTGAATCGTAAGTGCCCTAAACAATGCACTTGCATCTAGCACCTTGTTCGAAAGAAATAGGAGTCAATTCAGAGTGATACACAATCGAAAACAATTCGGGCCGTAGGTGACGGTAGCCTGTCAGTCAAAAAATTCAAAAATCCGTCAGTCGTCTTTATATATTGGTGGTGACCGCACGTATTATCTCTGTATGGAATTATATAGAGCTGCTATTACATACCCTTCTTAGTTTTGTTTCAAAGTTGAATTTTCCGATAAAATGATTATTTACAGGTAGCAGATAGCAGTGGGGAAAGTGATAGTTAGTAAGAGCATAATGAAAGTTCTGATCATTCTACGATATCAGAAATAGAGATAATCCCTGAATCTGTAAATCCTTTGGACTGAGATTTTAATGATTAGATTTCTACAATTTAAATGTAAACCAGTGTTTGAAATTTTTTTTTAAATATAAACTTTGTCTTATTTTAACCTTCCATACATCCATCATGACGCCAGATTCAGTATGACAGGAAGACAGTAAGACAGGCGCCAAAGGATGCGGGTTCGTGTCCCGCCTCGTGATCGAATTTTTTCTATTCTTTATAAATTTATATTCAGTAAGACACTTTAATAGTTCTAAGTATAGAATTTTCCAAGTAAATCAATACAACAAATATATATTCGCAATCGTGTGGCTTATCCTCGCTATTAACTTACATTGAATTATCGAAACAAACGTTACTTATCTCTTTTACCATAAAATCACAATAAAACTCAATATTCTAATAAACTATGCATGAACAAAATACATTTAACTACTCTATATACATATCGTCTTCGGAGGCTCGGGGAATATGACAGTTGCCGAACAGTGACGAATTTTTCTATGCGCATTATCAGTTTGGGAGTACTGTATGTACAGTACTCCCAAACTGACCCATTCCAAAAATGTTTTTGAAATGGTAGTTTAATACGTTATTCGATGAATAAGTTTTAACCAAGGATTGAAAAATCAGCCCTAATTTATATAACGAACTTGAAAGCTTAATATCTTTAGTCAGATGAGCAGTATTATTTATTGCAACTAACTAGTTTGTTGGACAATAACAACTAAAAAACTAATCTATTCTTAAGTTATATTCATAACTATAAACAGCTTATTTGTAATCCGACTAGTTCAGCTTTTGTAGAACAAACAATTTAAACAAGGCTAATTATTTTCCGTAATAGTGGAAATAGTGCTCCAAGGCTAAGAAAATAGAGGTAAAGAGGTTAACACTCAGTTAGTTCCGAAAACTTTTATAGCCGAACGGGTACAGGAATATTCACGGGAAATATCTCAGGAAGATATTTTGCGAGGAACTTTGTGAAATTGTTCGCGAGTTGTTTAATGCAATATAATTTTAGAAGTTGCTGGCACTCTGACAGTCGTTCGTCACCGCTGTTTACTTTGGAAATGTCGGGCGCGACTAATTCCCTTGTTACAATTATTATTAGCGAAGTAAAGGGCAAATTAGCTTAGTATTATATAAATTATTTTATTACTCGCCGTGTTGACTGAATACTTTAGTTGTTAAAGAATTTATTAAGCTGCTATTATTAGATCTAAGATAGGTGAATTATTAATTAATTCCTTGAATTTATTGCTATAAATTTTAATATTATGGTAATCTATTACTTTTATTCATGCGTTTTTAGTTAGGCATATAGATAATGCGTATTTGAATATACGCATATTATTATAATACCTAATATAAGAAGGTCAGTGGAATAATAATATGAAGAGAAGAATGAAACAATTATTATCACAAGTTATGGACAAAGTAACAGAACATCGTAGATTTTTCAATGCCAATTTCACATTAAACAGCTTCAAATGAAGCACAAACGTTTATTCATACTGTTTTGCACCACAATTGTACAGATTTATTATTCTTGCACAATACACGATTGCCGCCCCCTATAAAGAAAGCGTAGGCGTAAGAGTGAAATTTTTGACAAATTGCTGTCGTGGCTTCCCACGAATGAATATGAAGAAAACCACGCGTTCGCACAAATTACGGCTCCGTGACAAATGCTCGTGATGAGCCGGAATTTATTTGATGGCTGAACAAAACATGCGGTCTGATAGACTTTTTATATGATGTATAGACGTGTATGAATATTATTAAAGATACACACAATATACGTTTAAATGTATGTTAAAGTCGTTTCCAAGAAGATAATCTTAAAGTAAAATTAAAAATTTGCACTTGATGGAAGAATGATTGTAATGGTAGAGCAAGGGAAGGAGCAGAAGAGCCATGTAATGTTAAATGGTCACCACTGTACATAAATTGGTGCAGTGGTGTTGATGCACATGCTTTGTAGGGACCACCGCAAGTGGTATGTCGTTTCCAAACTTTCAAGGAATATTTGTAGGAGGAGTTACAATGGAACGTTTATATCTCGTTGGTGCGGATGGTATTTATTTATAAAGTGAATGTAGAATATATTCTAATTTATATCATACAATTAGTGATAACTATCCAATTTCACGTTGTTAGAACAAAATCCGGGGTTACGCTTTAAGGAATTTGAAGGAAGATAGGTTTATTACATATGGTAAGGTAAGCTAGGGTTTAGAAGTTATTTCACTAATGAAGCACAGCCTTAAGCGGCTTATAGACTATGGTCAGCACCTAGTTGCTAATTATCATTAGGTCCTGCGCCAGCGTAGTGGATTTATATACCAATTGACATAACAATTTAATGACTAATCCGTTTACAAATGAATCCTTCGAAAACAGGATAGCCATTAAATTATTAAAATTATATTAAAAAAAAAGACGTGTGGCACTCGGGGACTGCCGCGGTAAAGCTATTGCATAGCATGCCTTCAAGCCACACCTCTGAGCCCGTCGGAGTGGGGAGCGTGAGGTTTTTTCGTTACGGAATTTCTCGATTCGGTCCCCACGCTCAAGGCCCGTGATAGAAGCTATGCAATAGTTTAATAAATGGATTATAAAAATATATGAATGTTTTTAATAGGCGGTTCTCCACAGAGCGAGCACCTCTACGGTCGAGCCTCATCCACATAGACACAGTACAGTCTATTTTATACTTTGACGAATCGTGTGTTACAGGATAAATATTATGTGAGATAATTAAACATTTTAATTATAACATTTTTAAGAAATGAGCTTCAAAATATGTAGTTCTAAAATGCATGAAATATAGATAAAGCTTTTGAGACAATCATTCGATATTATTACCTACTAAAAAATCGACGAAAATGACTCTGCACATGATACTTAATCAGATACAAATATACGGAAATATATTAACAGAAACACAGCTTCAACATAAACATAGATACCTATACCGATACACATTTTAATCAGTTCCTCACGCTAAAATAAAGCTTCGAAAGTTTAATGGACCTAAATTTTACTTTAGAATTCGGCTATGGGATTAAATTAATATTAATATCTGCCTTCAAATCGAGTGGTTTAATTAGCGAATTGAACGTTAGTTCTAACACCAATCCAGATGATCCCTTGATGAAAACTTTTAGCTTAATCTCCTTGTTTTCTCTCTGCCAAACTAAAATGTTTTGAGGTATCAGACCGTTAACTGAGCGTATTTTGCTCGAAAAATTAATGCTTTCTAAGTAAGATTATTAATTATTCTGGTTATAAATTATTATTTCACTAGCATCGTCACCTTTGTTAATGATTTCAACTTCCAGTTGTAATCCCCATTTTATTATTTTGCATATTTTAAACGTAATACAAAACGTTTAACGTTTTGGAACAAAAGCAGCAAAAGCTATTAATAGTTCTTCATTACATTTTAATATCTCATCTCATATTTAGGTAGTACATAATATGACATAGGTATCTACAAACAATTATTAATATTGTAATAAAGTTGTAATTTATAATACGAAAAGATCCTGAAGGTCTTCAATAACACAAATATTATAATAGCATAATAATAATTTAGCATTCTCGCGCACAAAGCAGGCATAGTCGGATTCTACGTTTACTATGCCCGGTAATATTCAGATAGCTAGCGGTAAATATCAGTTTATCCTGGCATAATATAGAAATCCCCCGCAAATTCTCAATTTACTTTGTCGTCTAATAAAAAAGCGATTTACTGTATTATCATCTAAAAAGGAGCAGACGCGTTACATATCCCCAGAAGCAGATAAATATTTTATGTCATAATTCACCGGGGTTATAAAAAGGGCGTGTACACACGCGATCGTCTCTAGATGATTTTCCCCGCGAAGGATCAGAACAGAAAAATAAACAGCGCACTGTTTCTGATCCGGCCTTTTATCTGTGAAACAAGGAAAATACGCAGGCTTATTGTTAACCTGACGCGTGTCATGGAGGCACAATGTAAATAATCTTCGAACGACTTTGATGTTATGGGATTTAATCAACTGAGAATCTTATGAATATATTAAGGTAATACGACCGATTAAACACACTGCTTTTTTGATAATATTGTTATTAATTTAGTAGGAGCTACTAAGGAGTGATTTCTACTACTAAGGAAAGGTTTCTTCGAAAAGGAAATTGTTAGAAAACAGACAAGATTTATGTGCCCATTATGTAAAGTGGTAAGTAAGAATTTATAAACCTTTTTAATGAAGCCGATAAATGAGAATAAAATAAAATTCTAAACACTAGGAAGTAAACGGTCCGACGAACATTTCAATGATTAAATATTCAAGAGAGAAAAGACGTCCATGAGACCGGAATATCGATACGCCTATCACTGCTCCTTTTGTTCAATAAATCTTATTTTACTTTTCTAAAAAGGTACTTGTAAGTGCTTTAAGGTTCTTTCATTACGTTCATTAAGTGAAGTGACGTTCCCGAAATTTATGGATTGGAAAAGTTTGAATACAATTTTTGGTTTGGTTTCGTAGTGAATTAGGGTAAGGAAGATTTATCTGCTTCTGTGAAAGACGCTTTCGTATTTACATAATAGTATTTTTGTCTTATTAACAATTTAGTTTGTATACTAGTTCTTCGTCATTTAGTCATATTCAATAAGCAGTAATATAAGTTGACATGAAATCTCAAATTAACAAATGTGTGAGATTGTAGGTACCTACTCTTTATCAAAGCAATTAGCAATAAATTTCTGTGATAATATTTAATAAATTTTATATTCTTTTATATATTCGACCTCTATAAAGGTAGAGTTATATGACATTGATAATAACTAAATCCTCTTTTCACAATTCTGTAAGTACCCAAACAATGGTTAAATTTTTATTTCAGGTAAATTGTGTATCAGTATTTTATTTACCGTTACAATATGCAAGTCATTCAATTGCAGGCCCCAGGTGGGATCCAAACAATGATTTTCTACGTTCGTATTGTAGTGGAACAAAACATTTTTGGATCTGTAGCAACGTGTAATCGAATCTCTCTCTGTAGCCACTGACCGCTGGTCCTTTGTCACTCGCCCACAAAATGTCTCTCTAAACCACACCTCGTATTTACATTGTCGATTTTGTAATTTGAACCAATTTATTCATTTTAGAAGTACCTACATGTTTCTGACTTGACTTAGTATTTCAAACAAGTAAATATAGGTAATGAAAAACAACACAAGTATACAACAATAAAAATGTTCTGGCAAATCCATGTTTCTTTAATTTATAATGTATGCCACTTAATACTTAAATCACATATATATCTACATTACCTCCGAAACCATGTCAAAAATATCGTCAATAAATTTTTAAGCCTGGTTGTACATAACCAATTGTAGAACTTGGTAACAACACTCGTCAATACCAATTAAATCGGTACAGGAATAGTGAATACAAAACGTTGTAACAATCAAAAATATTTTGCATAAGCACTGGAATTGTTTATTTTTCGTTGATATAAACAAGGCGAGTTATTTGATGAAAACAGTATTTTGGGCATTGACATCGCACGATCAGCGCTATTTTCGGGTGCAAAAGAAAATCGAGTCGATTGGTGCAGTGTCCAGGCTAGATATGCAGCCCTGTGTCTACGCCTGTAGCACGGCACGTCAATCACGAGGTGAAATCTCAAAATCCCGTATTCACGAGTTTGCTATTCCAACAGCTTTTTGCCTATTCGTAAGCGAGGTACGAGGACTTCTGTTACCTTGTTGAATGTTTGTTAAATACGTTATTATTGCGATGTAACGATAGGTACGTTTTAAATAAAAATAAAATAAAATGTTTTCTTGTTTCGTGAAAATTTTTATTTCCTGTGATTAAGTTTTTGAGTTACGAATATATAAAATGTGTGTGTTCTTTATGAAATATTTTGATTAATATTACGAACTGACATGAAAATAAGTTTCTCTATAAACTACGTCCTATTTACGTCGTACGTGTGAATAAAATACGATGGGAAAACAGATTCTGAAATACCTTTACCCGTATTTCACAACATTTTTGATCGGCTCGCTTATATCTAAGCTCAATATACAACAAACTCGTTTCCATAAATTTAATAGCAAGATAACATCGACCTGTATAGCTTGTGATATAAAATATATGTAACGCGTTTGTAATTTATTGTCTAAACGTAGCGAAATAATTCACAGTCTGCGGCATGGCCTGCCATACTATGGAACACATTTGCTCTCCCGATGTCAAAAACACGAGTGCTAACGACCGCAAACTATTTCAGTTGAAACTTGTTATGAGTAGATACATTTAGAGAAAGTTTCATTCGTTTATTATGCTTTTGTTGTTATATTTTCATTATAACATTCCGCTACATAACAGAAAACTACGGGAATATTAACTGTCTTATACTGCAACTTTTATTGAGTGTAAGCGAGATACTTTTATGTTCCATCTCGAACCGCGTTGCTTATTTTATGACTTATTAACTTTTCTTTATTAAAACAAATTATACGGACAATAAACTGAATTGAAGGTTTTCCTGTGTAATATGTATCTCTCCGTTGGATATTTTATTGACGTTATTTACAAATTCCGCAGGGTTGAGATAGTTATTTCAACAATTTTGTTAGTACTATGATGGCTACTAATTTGGTTACGAGAAAAAGCATTTGACAAAGAACCCTTTTACATTATTCCCAATAAAATTTCACGTCTCCTCTCGCAAAAGGGAAAAAGGAAACAACATATTCGAAAACTATCAGAGAAATAAACAGCAACATTTCTGTGGCCACTTTCAATACATTATCGGAAAAATACGATCATAAAACAAAAGAACAGTAAAGCAGTATCTAATGGGCGAATGGGACTAATCCTATTGAGGCTATTCGAGATATGGCGGCGACGAATAATGGATTGAACGATCTTATCCAAGGGTGAAACTGCGAAACTTCAATATTATTGCTACGGATTTAACATAAGACAAATATATTTCGATATAAAATTCCGGCTTAAATTGGAATGTCATTGAATTTTATGGATAGAGGTTATATAAATTGTGGGTTGGTAAATTGAAAATAAGGATGAAATATTTAAGTAGTGGATTTACTTTTATGAAAAAAATAAAAAAGCACTATATTTCAGAATGTGGCAAAAAGTCACTTTATTTTGGAATAATTAGTTAAAAAAAATAGGTAGATAGATAGATAGATAGATCGATCTTGAGTTAAATTAATACATGGCACATTGATAAAAAAATCCCAGTGTTTTATTGGTTTATGGATGATGCCTTTGGGAATTGCGAGTTTAAATCTAAATTCAACGCCATCAATATTAACAGGTATCTACACTGCACAATTCCATCTATATTTTCTGAAATTTCCCTATAAAATAACTCTATTGTTCTATTTCTCATTTGTTATTAAATGTTTAATTTAATAAAACAGGCGTAGTTAGCATCGCTACAAACTCGCTTGCTTTCTCACCATCATAATATTTCACAACATTAAACGCGAGGAGGTACCACAGAAATATCAAATGTTCAAAACTTTCGGTCACATGAAAGTTTCACAAATTGTATGTAATTTGCGCTTGCTTGGAGTGGAATCTACTAATGGCCGGACGGAATTCATCTATATAATTACAATCTCGTAAAATACAGCGTTTGTTAATGACATAAACAAAATAATGGTACTTAAGAGCGATTAAGGGCAGTATTAGTGATTGGTTTAGTTCCGTCTTATATAACGGTTCCGTCTATATATCACATAAGGACATAGTAATTTTAATAATATGTTTTGACTTTTTGCCAAGCAGCGTCTTTTTGTTTTGCCATTATTATGGTTGTGTGTCATAAAATTATTGATACAAAAGTTTGTATGGTCCCTTTGACTGATATTATGTCCTGAATTACGTATACACTTTCATTTGATCAAATGTAACTATTAATTGGATAAAGATAAGAAAATTGAAGAATATTTTCATAAAAAGTTTCGAACTCACGCAGAATAGATATTCAACAAAGCTGATAACAATTTCGTATAAAACGTAATAATGTTTACCAAATTTAATAGTTAGACCAACAACGATAAACTGAATAATGATCAAACGATTTAACAATATTGGAAGCGTTGTCATAGTTCAAACAGGCGGCCAATGTCAATAGGAAATGTTTGATTTAGTGAGTGAGAGTACGCAAAATCCTGCCAATATTTATGATGACCATTGTGGCTTAGTAAATCACTATAATGCCATTTTGCTGCGTCACGATAGTGAGCTAATCAGATTATGAACTTGACTGAATTATATTGGAAACTTCTTTAAATATTTAACAGTATAAATTTGTAGTGGTGTGTGTGCTTTTCTTTGAGGTATTATGACTTAAGCAAGTTTCCTTTTCTTGGTGCTGTATATAGATTACTATTTAGGTTTGGAAATTGAGACGATACAGAACGTACCTAACTGCATTCGATTCAGAAATTTCAATTCAATTTCAGTTTATCTGTCTTCTCATATGACCAAACGAATTTGCTGTAATTTTGGTACCTTACCACCAACTTATGCATCGTAAAATGGTAAGCCTATGAGGTCGAACTCTACAAGTCAGTCAATATTATAATATTTTGAATGTTATTACGAGATGTTTTATACGTTTATAGTATACTAAAATTACCAGGAATTTTTGTCGTATTTTGAAACAAATTGAAATGTAATTCAATCTCGATTATTAGCGTTGTGCGATAGGTACTATAAATTGCTGAAACCTAAATCTGTATTAATACAAGCTAGTGGTAAATAATCTCACAATATATCTCGCAATATGATAGCAGTAATCAATCTGAAGTTGTTTTCCAACCGCCATTCATAAGGAGTTAAACGCTTGAAGTTTAATTACAAAGCTTAGACGTAGCTCGCTGCATAATCATCTTGTTATCGTATAAAGTTTTTAAATTGTGTTTTAGTTGCATCTAGTTACACATGATAATAGAATAGCTCTTTGCTTAAACGTTAACAAGAGTAAGTGGAAATTAATTATTTATGGAAATACATCTACTAAAGGACAGGTAAACTATTTATGGAAATACGTCTACCTACCTACCTATTATTGTGTTTATACTGTTGCATTACTACTTCCCGAACCAGTGGTAAATGGTAACTAAAACTACGCCATGATGATTGAAAAGTGCTTTTACAAGAAGACCGTGATATTACACACTCGCTTTTAAAAACAGAAATTTATTTATAAAACCGTGTCGATTTCAGACGGAATACGTTAATTCCAACGAATAATATTAAATCTGGTTATACGAGTATTTAAACATTTAGGATGAACTTTTATCTGATGTGTATAAATTAAATTCTGTTGCACAAAATATAACGTAGCCTTTTTATTTCCGAATGTATTTTACAATATTTTTCTATCACAAAAATAAGAATTTTATGACGAAATTAATGTAAATAAAACGTAGTCAGAGGTGAACAGGTACTGAAAATGTAAAAATGAGCAAACAATTTTTACATTTACTTAAAATGAATTAAGTAATTTTTTTCCAAAAACATAACGTTCATGGAATTCATTTATTTCACTGGGTACTATCAGCTTATTTTTTCAACAAACCGATATAAACCTAAAACATAGGAAGTAATTCACCTCTGCGTAAACCTTACTTACACATTTAACGAGCATATCAATGACGGGGCATCGTGACAAAAATTTAAAGAGCTCATTAGTCCTAAAACAACATTAACTTGCGGATTATTCAAACAGGGCGAGTGAAATCAGTGCGGAGTTCCATCATATTAAACATTCGTAAAGTTCAGACGTGGGTCCTGACTACGCCTCTGATAAGGAAAAAGGGGACATTAAATAGATTCTGAACGTGAACCTTAATCACTTCTCTTACATTTAAGTGTAAAAAGTATTGGTTCCCTTTGTGACAACTTTTTTGTATTACCCGTCGACGCTTTGCAAATTGATATCATTTTCCTTTAAGGAAACTTATTATTTTCATGGAAAATTTTACTAGACTTTATAGGGAAATTGTGTCTATGCTATATTTACGTTACATCGAAAGGACAACTTTGTATACTTTTAAATTATCTTCGTTGCATATTCGCGTCACAAAAAATGCCAAGCATTGTTTCCGAAAGTAGGTAGAGTTCTGAGTTTTAAGCTAAGTTTAATCCAACCTTCAATAGTTCTTAAATACATTTCAAAATAAACCTCAAGGGACACGTCTGACGTCTTCAAACCAAAAGTTTTAGAATTTAGATACTTCTACTCCTTTTTGAATTATTAGTGTTAAGACATAATCCATTATATTATCTTATATTTTAAAATACAATTTTCATTATAATTGGTAAATAATAATAGATATTTAGATAATTTTTCTATTGTATTTATCATAGTAAGAAGCCAATATGATGGACATTGTAATGTAACGTTAACTTTGTAGCAAAAGGTCTAGGAAAATTATTGGCATAGGACAATAACATCATATCGATATTATACAATCGAATTAAAGACATTGTTAATAAATCTGGTGCGTCTCAGAGAAAATGTAGTGAGTAAATTAGATAAAACGCCAACCAACTTTAAATTAGATTTGTGGAACTTTCGTAAGCATACGTCTAACGTACGAAAACAGTTTTATTCCTTTTTCGTCTCATAAGGAATTCTGTTGAAGAATCACGCGCCTCTATTTGCTCAAGTAAGAATAAAAGGTAATTTTCACTATTTTCTAGCGAGTTTATTTAAAAGTAATAAGCCCATGTGTTAAAAGCTGTCTCTACTTTTTATATTCTGATGCTTTTATTGCAATTAACGTATGATGAAGTGATTATAATAATAGTTAATTATTAAATGTTTTAATTTATCATTGAAATTGACCTATGAAAAGACTACAGACGTATGCAATATGCATATGAAACACAATTTAAAATCTTTTAGCAGTTGGGAAAAAGCTAACAAGTTTGCGTAAGCGAGTAAGTAACTAGTAACTTTGAAATTTAATACTTTAAAATGTTGGCGTTTTTCAAATATTTCATTCATATTAATGTTCAAAGAAGAAAAGTTGTTAAATGTAAACTTGGTCCGTGTTAATGAAGTTTCAAAAGAATTTTTCTCTTCTTTACTTCATTTACTATGCGAATATTTAGAATTTTTGCTTCAAACCCAATAAAATGCTAATTTAATAACATTGAAATGTTATTAAAATTCAAAACAAAGGTTAAAAAGTGTATTGTTTTACATACAAACTTACTTTATAAATTTGCTATCTTTCCGCCCGCGTCTTCACCCGCTTTGTCTTAAACCTAATAAATTATATACCTTCCTTTTGAATCACTCTATCTATTAAAAAAAACCGCATCAAAATCCGTTGTTTAGTTTTAAAGATAAAAGCATACAAAGGGACATAGGGACAGAGAAAGTAACTTTGTTTTATACTATGTAGTGATATTCACATTTCTTTATAATGTCGGAAAAATATAATGTGAAGAAATATATATTATGATTTTCGGGATGATAAATATTTGATGTTATTATGTTATTTCCAACAGCGCCAATAAACATGCAAACGAAGTTATTCATAGGTTTTCCGGGATAATAATATTCGCTGCATTATATTTTATGAAACAATATTATCTACCTATAACTATTTAGTATTAAATTCAATTATAATATTATAGGTGTATTTTTTACGTAAAATTAGATTCTCATATTATAATAATTTATTTCAACGACATGAATAGTATGTACCTATATTCTGATGTTACTTTGAATAATAAAACAGAATGCAATGCCATTCATAGAATAACATTCTTATAATTATTGCATTATTATGCATCAATATACTCTCACACCATTAAACACACGGATTGGGATTATTTATATTTTAATACACTTTAAATATCCGATAGGTGTTTAATTTATTTATCAAAATGCTTATTTACCAGAAAAGCGTGTTCAAAATAAATTGCGGTGCTCATTTGCAATTATGAAATCTCATACCGTTTTATCGTAAAATTGTATGGCTGAAGTGGAATTTAATTAAATAATACTCTTAACAATATCACAATACGAATCAATTGAATGATTGACAGTGAATTATACTCTCTCAATGATCGGGAAATCGGGAACGAATTGCCTCTCAGTTCCCGGTGTGATGGAATGGATGCGCAATATTTTTATAAGCTTACGACGATTATGATTATGAAATTGGATGTGAATCGAATCGATAGAGATGTTTTTGGTTAAGTGAAAGATGCTTCACACGGAAATATTTTTGAAATCGCTGTCTATTTATTTGATTAATTTAATCTATATGCGATCACTACCAAAATTATAAAAAAAAACATATCAACAAATTCTTTATCATATTAGTTTTTTTATGATTAACTTACGTGACAAATACATTATTACACTGAAAAAACTAAAACAAAAAGTAAACATTCGATAGGCGTAAATTAATTAATATAAAATTCAAAAGACACGGACGTCGAGTAGTTATTAAGTTCCAGATAAAAGCTTTATGTTTCTGGGTGATAAGAGGATTTTGATTCCAGCTTTCATTTTTGCGATGTATTCGCATCTGCTTACAGAGGCGTATAAGCGTATGCGTTACGTACTCGGATTACGATGTCAATGTAAACAAGATCAGTAGAAATATTTTTCATGCGAGCAACTCAAATGGCAGCCGCTCCATCATTCCGTCCCATCTTCGTTTTTCATGCTAACGTTTATTTCATTCCATTGTTTTGTTATTGAACGCGAGAGTTCGTGTTTGTATTGTATGGAATTTTTGACGACTTCGCGAGGGAAGAGCCTTTGTAATGAGGCCCCGATTTACAATGGAAACAAGGGGAAGGGTCAATTTTAATAATCGTATTATTTTTTATGCATGCTGTTGATTTAACTCGAGAAATGAGAAGCCGTCTTTTAAGACTCTTAACGCCATGACCTTTGTATATTTTTTCAATGCCAACTGTCTTTATTCTAGAAACTGATAGATGACATAATAAAAATACTGTAAAAATGACTTTTAATTGTATGGAACTGTAATAAAAATTACGAATCATCACAAAATGTTTCATTAATAATGTAACAAAAGCCTTGTTTGTAAATTATTTACGAACACCGTGACCAGTAAACTCGATAAAAGAAAGCGAGGCCTTATTAATTACCTTTCCAATTATAAAGCTAATTTCGCTTGCGGTGATGAGCTTCTAATTGGAACTTAATTGATTACAGTACTTAATTAACATGTCGTCTCCATCTTCGCCTTTGTTTTAATTATGGAATCGTATGGACCAATTATGTTTTTGCAGGCGCGTTCGATCGATAGTGATTCCGTGTTTTCATTCGTAAGGGAGTAGGCACATCAGCAAATTAGATCAGCACCCGAGGCTTCCCCCGGGGCTCCAGCGGCGCCCACGTTCCATCAAGCTTATTACGCTTATTTTCCTTTTTATTGAGTGTGAACCGCGTCGCGTTCAACAATTTACCGACGTCCCTATGAATATTCGTTGCAGATACGGAAAAATTGGTTAACAGAAATAATAAGAGGCATGTTTGAGTAGGCAATTATTGAATATCTCCGATCAGAGCACGTTCGGTTTTTGGTGCGGAATAATGATTTTTAAACGTAATTTTACAGTACTCAAGGGAGTTACAGTAAGTGGATTTCTGTGTTATTTTTGTAGGGCAAGTTTTCTCGTTTATATTTTGAGTGATTGGTTCTTTATTGACTTTACGACAAACATTGCTTTTCTATTGCTACTACTTTATTTTTCCACTGTTAAAAAAATGTCATTATTTTGATAATAGGTAAATTATTAATATTTGTAGGTTCTTTTAATTGAGAATATAGGAATATTCTCAATTAATAGAACCTACATAAGTATTACATTTTTAACAAGCTTGAAATTATAAAAGGACTAATAAACATATTTATGGCGGTCGCTTATTTATTGAAATTTTACTGCTACGAATACCCAAGTGCCGCAAATAAGTTAGTTTGTGTAATAATGTCTCATTTTTTACAAAAATAAGCTTATTTGATATCAAATTGCGGAGTTCTGAGCAACTTAGTGTCGAGGTAAGTCTCTAAAAAATCGCCACATTACCATTTATATTAGAAAATGTACTTAGTACGTTAGTAAGAGACGGGCCAGCTCGAATAAATTGTGCGACGTTCACGAGGGTATTTGTCACCCGCGGACCCTCGGCGTTGTGAAATTGTGCTCATATTGTAAGGGCTAATCCTCTGCGAGAATTCATCAGGTTCAACCGTAGCTGTTATCGGGGACACCTTTGCGCCTCGCATCTATCACCATTATCTTTTTCTGTGAACTGTTCTACGCCTATGTTCTCTATTTATTGGTAAGTTATTGGTTTGATTAACGTTAAGTTTTTATTCATTGTAGCTGAAATTATAGACTTTCAGAATGTTATTGTAATGAAGATTTGTAAAGGGTTAAAAAATTTTAAATTGCTAATTTGTTATGCTACTAATTTTACAATAATTGGGTAAAAATTAACTCTACATAATTAGAGGTATGAGATTAATTCTCTCAATAGAAAATAGTACGTTATGTCATTGAAAAGAAAAATTGAAAAAAAAAATCGTCATTAATAGTACCTAAGTACCTATTTCATATCATATACATTGAAATTATAAAGTATAAAACACACACATATAAATAAATAGAGGCCTTACATTCCATACGTATTATGTTGAATACATCCTCCGCCTGAATCCATACGCATCGGAAGCAGCGACGCATGAAAAAAGCAATTATGCGACTCCACAAATTACTTACTGTATAATCTCCAGTCCTAGCATTTCTATCCAAAAGGCGAATTTATCAAAAGAACGGTTACTTGCGAGTTAATGAGCCGACATTGTGGTGATAATGCTCCTGCTACTTAATACCCAGTACGATGCTAGAGGAAAAAATATGTTGGGCTGGTATTTAAGGATTTTGTTGAAAAATCTTTTGAAATTACTGCAGTAACAGCTGAAGAGGTAGTTTTTACATTTATTCTCTCCATCTAGCTGAGAGCTCAGAGCTAATGGCGACATTGTTTGAGCGTATTTTTTACTTCATACTGGATTTGGGATTCAAATATTTTAAGTGAAAATTTTAAAATATTAACGGACACTAATGCTTTCAAGTTTTTGTCTCTTACTAATATTAGATCGGGATATTATATCATACCTTATAATAAAAGAATATTAATACTTATATTCATAAAATATTCACCACATACATATTTCGGATTAAAGATAAACGTAAGTCATATTATTGTTTTGTCAGATATGGTAATAAGCAAACAAACTTGGCAGAAATATTGATAAACCTAACCTAATGTATGTAGGTAAATAGAGCTTTTTTATAAGAATATATCTACATTATCAATTATATTACATTGGGTCGGTATTGTCTGAATACTTTTCAAACTAATAAACAGAAGATAGGACATAGGTCTCAATACAATTTCAGTTATCAGATCAATGAGTTCTTGTAAATTCTAAGAACCAGCATTAAGCATGGAGTATCAATACAGGTTCCTCCTCGCGACATAAAGATAAGTATTTTTACGCTTTTATTTTGGGACTCGACAATCTTATCCAGCGGTGTTGAGACTTATAACATCAAAGAGCGACTGATAGTAAAGACCCGCCTATTAAACCTCATTTTATCCCTAGTAAAGTTCGCTTTGCCGCGATTACTGGATGCAGAGACACTGCTATCGTAAATGCCACCTGATAAGACTGCGGTCGTAAAAAAACCGCTAAATCGACGCCACTGGAGTTAAGGGAATTTTTATAAAACGCTTAACTCGGTCTCGGGTCTACTTCACTTAATTATTTTTCATAAAATACTTTAAGGTGGATGCTACGGTCTGTTCCCAGCCAATGTCCCGCTAGATGGCGCTGAATTCTACATTTCTAGTTTATTTGAGTTTTTGCGTAATTGGAAAATCTTAAAGTCGTAGGAATAGTCATGGCGGTTACTGAATATTATATTTTATTGAAATATGTCATATCATTGCCTTAAAATCCACCCAATTCGGTAAAAAAATGCGTTATAACATCTGTCATTGCATACAGGGTCGTTTACACGCACAGACGTATACAAAAATGATAAAGATTTAACTCTAGATGGCGTGAATGTAAAACAAGTTTTCCATTTTTCTGTATGGGTAGACAAAACTTCAAAACGCCACCTGCTACGGTTTATATTATGAACGATTAGCTTTCCGCCCGCATTTAAAAAAGAATAATTATTCATACAACAACAAATCTAAAACACTATTTACTATGGAAAAAAAACCAGGAAGGTGAAAAAGATATTTACGATTTCGACGCACTCGACTTTTAGTAAAATATAGTAGGTAAAAATATTATTATGGTTTTGATCACTGACATATGTCTGTGGTTTTGATTTTAGCTACTAGTATCAGAAAGCTGCGTGTTCAATGCACGTCGGGGTCACACAACTGTGGAGGAAGGAAGGTGGAATACCTCCATCGAATAAGTGAAGTTTCTCGACATAGGTACTCGATTGGCCGGCCGGCCTCTGAGCACCACATTTTATAAATGTCTATAACACTAAAAATTACAAAGTACAGGCTATTTCAAAACGAATTCAATGATTATCAATAATTAGTAAATCACCGAATTTGCATTCGCGAGCGTAGGTATCCATAGTGTTTGTCACTGACCTCTATAACTTATAGTTATAGAGGTCAGTGGTGTTTGTTTATAATATAGGAGTGGCAACTGGCAACGTCGCGCGCAATTGCTGCTGTCATGCGATGCGGCAACGTTGCGTGAGAATCAAAACGCTACCTGCTACGGTTTATTATGAACGATTGTTATAAAAATAAAAGTTATACAATATACATATTTGTTGGCGTAAACTATTTTATTCATCATTAATTTTGGAAAATAAATAATGTCTAAATTGATTACAATAAAACGCAGTTTTATTTTATTACATTACACTATTGTTTTTTTTTATCAAAACATGTATGTATTTGAGTAGTTAGTAGGTAGCATATTATATTCTGAATTTCTGATCCATGCCTATTCACTCAAAACTAATAACACTAATGATTTGTAACAGTAAATTATTTAAATAGGTAGGTATTTGAACATTTCCCAACAAGACGTAAGAATAATTATTCGTATACAAGATACAATAACAAATCTAATACACTATTTATTATTTTATTATTTACTAGCGGTCCGCCCTCTTTTTATACCTAGTAGAACTGGCCGACGAATAAAAAAAATCGTATTAGAATACAATAAATTACGGAACAAAAAAGGATTGTAACTGAATTAGGTAATTAGGTATGTTTGTTTCTGGGCGCACCGTTTTCGACGACGCGACGCGCGACGTAAGCGTATAGGTATAGGTACCTACTTTGCTAAAACAAACTAATAAAATTGTGTGTCTGTCTGAAAATTCGGAAAAGCATATTTTGCAAGTTTGTGATTACTTTGATAGTTTACCGATTTATAATAATTGTAATTGTAATTGTATAATATATCATTTGCAATGTGGTGAAATTTCATAAAAATCACGGGCCAATTTTTTGTTTTGAATCCCACCGAAAATATAATTGCGTTATTAGAATAATTAATTACTATACCTACCCACGATCAATTATTACAATATAGTCTCAAATGCATACTAGAGAAATATTGCAATTTGATTCAATGCATAGCATACAAAAATAAATTCACAACACAAGAAATTCCGCGCGCAAATCATAGCGCGTGTCAATAACATTCATCAAGCCGACGACGACGCGACGCCGAACAAAAGTACCTACGACGGACGACCACGCTTCGAGTTGCCAAGTTACAACAATAATGAGTAATAAATTGTTTACAAAAAAAAACAAGTTTTCCATTTTTCTGTATGAGTAGACAGAACTTCAAAACGCCACCTGCTACGGTTTATAACGATTGTTATAAAAATAAAAGTTATATTTGTTGGTGTAAACTATTTTATTGATCAATAATTTTGGAAAATAATAATTGTCAACATTGATTAAAATAAAACGCAGTTTTATTTTATTACACTATTGTTTTTTTTATCAAAACATGTATTTGAAGTACCATATAATATTATGCTGATCCAAGCATTTTCACTCAAAACTAATATCACTAATGCGTTCCTTCAATATTGTAGAAATATTGTAGTTGTAGTCAACCAAAGGAATAGTGTGTGATATTAGTTAGCTCTTTACTGTGATATAGGATTAAGTTGAGTGTTTTTGTGCCGTGTTTTTACCGAATTTTTATAATAATTTTAATTTTATAGCATTTTAAGCAATTATGGTATATTTTAGTCATTTTATTTGTAATTTAATCCAGTATTTTTTTTTTTATTGTTTTAAAGTAGTATGTTATATTGTATTTTTTATTGTATTTTAATATTATCCATACAAAAAAATAAATAAAAGCAAAAAATGTCTCTGGACTATAATCCAGAGGTGGCGCGAACACCCTGTGATGACGGGTGCCTTAAAAAAAAAAAAAAAAAAATATCACTAATGATTTGTAAAAGTAAATTATTTCAATATACATTTCATAACCAACAAGTACGAATAATTATTATTATTCCTACCTACAACAACAAACCTAAAACACTATTTACTATGGGAAAATAACCAGGAAGGTGAAAAACATATTATTATTTACGATTTCGACGCACTCGACTTTAAGTAAAATATAGTAGGTAAACATATTATTATGGTTTTGATTTTTGCTACTAGTATAAGAAAACTGCGTGTTCAATTCACTTTTTGATTTTACAGCAAATACAAAATAAAAAATATACAATGGATGATATGTAAATTCTAAACAAACTACTACCAAAATATAATTAGAACAAAAATCATTTGACTTGTTGATTTCGGCCGCGGCGACGCGACGCGTGACGTGAACGGAGTAGAGTATACTAATTACTGATACCTTTTTTTTTTTTTTTTTTTTCAAGTGGGGAAATCTTGCCTAAGATACCCACGGCTCCCGGGGAAGGAGCCGTGGGGTATGTCGGATTCCTACCGACTAAAACCCCACCGTGTACCAACGCGCTGCTTTAGACGGGATGCGGGTACACATTCGCAATCTTCCGCATGTCCCGCCCAGCAGTTGCCCGTTTCCAGGCCCTCCGCCACTTGCCCGTTTCCAGGCCCTCCACCAAATGCCCACCCCGGGGCGGCGCAAGCTGTACACGAGCTCACGCCACCCGCTCGCCGATGATGGATTGTTCCCCGTTCCATCATCGGCGTTCCCCAAACCCTCGACCCCAGCATCGACCGGCCGAAGGGCGCGCGCCGAAAGGCCCTCTGAAACGTGATTCACGCGTCGAAGGACCCTCCGGCGCACTTTTATAGAGGTTTCCCTCGCAGCCCCCACCTCACACCAGAGGTGGCGGCCCTCGGTCCGGCCCCACGGAACGGATTACGAGTTGGCAGACGGCTGTCTCAGGACAGCCGCCGCCCTACACCCACCTACAGGAGTCACCGCGTGTCACAAAAGTGACGCGTCGGGATCCCGCCCCCTGTTTTGTTGGTAGTTAGACTACCAACAAAAAACAACGCACGCGGCCTCTGGCCGCCATCCACCGCCGCAAAGCGCAGCCCCCTGCCAGTCGGTCGGAACGAGACCCAAACGAGCCCCGATCGACCTTCCAACCCCATTTTGCCCAGCCAAATTGCCAGGCCGCGACCACTAGCCGCCATCCCTCGCCGTACCACAACGGCACCTGAGCCAATCCTGGCCCCCCGGAGGATCCTAGCCAGCTAGCCAGCCATCCAGCCAGCCAGCCAGCCAGCCGGACAACCAGCCGGTGACAGCATGCCAGCCAGCCGCCGCGGCTCAAAGCAGCCAGCCAGCCAACCGGTGGGGCAGCCGGTTTCAGCCAGCCTGCCAGCCGGCCCCCTAGCCAGCCAGCGAGGCAGCCGGTGTGACCAGCCGGTTCCAGCCAGCCCGGCCAGCCGGCCTTCAAGCCAGCCAGCCAGCTATATAGATCCCTGGCCGTCGAACCAATCATGTCGTCAGACGACAGACCGGCCTTTCAGCCCCTCCGCGTCCAATTGGCTTCACTCAGAGTACACGAGTGCACTCCAAGCTACTGAGCCCCCCCGGCCACGACAAGGCTTGGAACTGATGGGGGGGAATTACTGATACCTACTTTGATAAAACAAACTACTTGTTTGTCTGTCTGAAAATTCGGAAGTACTTTGGTAGTTTACCGATTTATAATAATATTGTATATATCGTTGTTTAAAAAATATTCAAACACAATAAAATATGATATACTGATTTATCACTGGTTTCAGTGATGAACTGATGAGTCAATGTTAGCCACTATACTTTCGTCATACGTGTGCATGATTGATGTGATTTGCAACGTGGTGATATTTCAGAAAAATCACGGGTCAAATTGTCCCACCGAAAATATAACTGCGTTATAAGAATAACTATACCTACGATAAATTATACATAATACAATATAGTCTCAAATGCATACTAGTGAAATATTTTATTTGAATCAATAAAATAAAAAAAAATAAAAAATAATAATAATACAAAAATAAATTCACAACACAAGAAAATCCGCGCGCAAATCATAGCGCGTGACAATGAAATCAAGAACGTTTCGAGCCGACGCGACGCGGACGACGAAGGAGCCTAACAAAAGTACCTACAATCATAGGCGGCTCGTGACAAAATTGTATGGCCGTGTTCACTTGAAATAAAACAACGAAAATAGGTACCTACAATAGCGTTAGTACAAAAAAAATGAGCACCACATTATAAATGTCTATTTATACACTAAAAATTATAGAGTATTTCAAAACGAATTCAATTATTATTTAGCAATAATTAGAAAATCCCCGAATTTGCATTCGTGATCGTATTCATAGTGTAAAGGTACTTATTTTATTGATATTAGTACCTATTGGAGTTTTTTACGAAAGATTAATAATGAGTAAGTATAACTTTATTATAATTATTTATGGGAGTTTACTGCACCAGCGCTCCTTAGGACGAGCCGCCTCTGCCTACAATACCAATGACCTTGCCATTGACCTTCAGTGTACATTACCTAAGTACAATACAGACCTACGACCACGCTACGAGTTGCCACACAATAATAATCTTATATAATATAAAAATGAATCCCAAAATGTGTTGGTAAGCGCATAACTTGAGAACGGCTGAACCGATTTCGATAATTCTTTTTTTATTATATTCCTTGAAGTACGAGGATGGTTCTTATGTAGAGAAAACATAAATATGTACCACGGGCGAAGCCGGGGCGGACCGCTAGTGAGTAATAAAATTGTTTATTTTATTGTTATTTTTTTTTTTAAAGATTAGAAATGAAATTACTCAATTATTGCAGTTAGAACTTTGATTTATTAGAATTTTATGATAACGACATCTAGCGCGTCAATGTTTAAACATCGCCTTTCGTTTGCTTATCAAAAGTCACGCACACTACTGTAGAAGTGTCAAATTTTGCCGGTATTTTACTGTTGTTTTTCTAAGTAAATATTGTAAATTATTGATTAAAAAGGTCGAACGCGGACACATTTCATTGTAGAGAAGTGATAAAATGATTAGTTTTAAAGAAATAGTGTCTGTGTTAAGTGTTTAGAGGTAATCAAAAATGTATGGAGGGACGGGCGGAACATTCACCTTAAGGTTTTGGACATTTCCGAAATGGTTTTTTAGTTTTTTTTCACAGCGTATTACGGAGTATGGCTGTCCAGTAATTACTGTCGTAGTCCAAGTCGGCTCTTTAGATGATGTAAATATTTATTACTAGCTGCGCCGTTTGTTTTTTTAAAGTATTTCTTATTTAAATAGTCTTATTTAATATTCGGATTCAAGGACCATATTTTGTACAATAGTTAAATTATAATATTTCATTATTTTGGGAACGTTTTTATTGCCGACGTATAAAAATAAACCAACAGTTTGTGTTAGCAAGCAATATACAATAAGTATCTATTAGATATCAATGTATTGCGAAAATGGATTTGGGACACAGATGTAACTGAAGGATGCTCATCTTTTTCTCGCACTAATATATTATAAGATATAAATGCAAAAGTAACACGGTCTGTATATCTGTTTGTTCGTCTGTCTCTTCTTCACGCTTCAATCACTGAACCGATTGGGATTTCGTACCGAGATAGCTTGAGACCTGAGAAAGAAGATTGATAGGTTTCATCCCGGAAATCGCAAGGGAACGGCAACTATGCGGGTATTCCTTTAACGCGGGTAAAGCTGCGGGCGTAAAGCTAGTTTTAAATAAAACAACATAAATATAGCTGATTATTTCTTAAAGTGTGATAACCATAGAATTCGTATGTACTAGAGAATTCGTAATCGAATTTCGCTATTATATAAAACTCAGAGGCAAAGGAATGGATCTCATGAAATAAAAGTCTAAAGAAGTTTATGTAAGCCATCTTCGTTACGTCCCATTACTACTTCTATAGAAGATTTAAAGCTGGCATTTCGTACAAATCTTCTTGAAATTTCTAATACCTGATTAAAAAAAATCACATAGGAATGAAGTAGGACATGTCGATACAAATTAACTGAGTTATAATGAAAATAAAATTAAAACTAAAATGCGAGCTAGTAAATTTTTAATTAAGTAGGTATATTCTATTATTTTCGTAGTTTCAGGAGTAAAGATCATATCCTTTTTTATTTATTTTGACTAAGACGAAGGCGTATAAATATTGACGCCGTTATTAATCAAGAAATGTTCTTAGTTAATAATGTAATTAATGTTCTTAGTTAATATTGTATACGACACTAAACAAACAGCTCTATTTAAGTAACCTCTACGTATCATCATCAATTATAGCAAAATAAATTTCATTACTTCAGAAGGAGAGATTTAATCTAAAAGTCCCATTTCGTATTGTCAGTGTTATCTAAGTCCAATATAATCGAAGTGAATAGACATTTAAGATAAGAAAGAAAATTTTAGGTAGTCTCAATAAAAGTCCATTTGCGGGGCTGTAATCTTTGCCCAATACAATACGAAACATTATATAGCCAGTTAGACGATATTGTTTCGTGAAAACTCCAATACAATGGAATTCGTAAGACAATTGTAATAAATCAAAACTCTTCTGGAAGCTTTGGGAGCACTTGTTACATATTTTGTAAAGTTAACAATTGGAAGTGAAGTTAAATAAAGTAGCGCCGTTGATTCGCGGTTTGATTTATTGATCATTGTTTTAACAATGAACGGGTTGTACTTAAATAATTAACAGACGCGAATTGCTATTCCAGAAGTTTCAATACGCTTTTTTGGGAGGGATTTTAACGTTTTATAATAGCACAATATAATATACAATTTAAATAATGAAAAACAAAAGACCAAATAAAAAATCGTTGGTAAACGTCGTTGTACTTTACTGTAGCTTGAAGGACTGGGAAAACTGTCAAACATTAACATTTATAAAAGTGTCACTAAGTCCATCTAGTACATGGCATTTTAATTGCATAAGCATCATTGTAAGCACACATTATCCTTACTCTAAATTAGTTTATTCCTAGCCACTACACTGTGCCAAAATCAATACACACAGTACTAAGAAACAGGCAATGAAAGCAAACAAAAGAAAGTTTGCAAAACGATTCACTTTACGACAATAGAGATATTGGCGTGCAACTCCGTTGTCAGGCTTCGCGTATTGTGCCGCCCCGAACTGTGAATGCTCAGTAAATAAATTGATATAAATACATCCTCGTAAACACTCTGGTGAGTCTGGAATACACTCGGTAGAAGTATTTCTGTGTTCTTTAGACGGCTCAAAGTATGTTCAGCGCATTTTGCTTCCCTTTTACTTGGAGATAAAAGTTTCCGGTGGGGTTATGGCTGAGGTATAGATAACTATTCGTGTCTGAACATGTGTGAATTAGTGCTTTATGTTTAAGAATACTTTGAGCTCTTACTAAGGTTATAATATAATTTTGATAAGATGTAGAATATCATGAGAATATCTAAGAACATTAAATCACGAACCACTGCGTCATTTATTTGTCAGACGAAAAGTACTATAGAGTATAGATGTATTCGTCATATCGACGTAAAAATTATTCAAAGTAGCGAACGTTAAATGTTGAATAAATCGTGGTGCAATCCACTTAAGTAGATACCCATTATTTAAAATACGTGTCATTACATATTAAGTATTTAACGATAATACAAAATATTTTTCTAGTTCATCAAATTATTCCTGAAATATTTGCAGTAAAATTGTAAATATTAGTTGCGTGCTTTGTATTTGATGTGGATTCGATTTCAATTTGTTTGTATTCCTAAAATTGTGTGTATTTATCACAAATGAAATACAAATAGACACTGATTGCATGATAAACACGTTTTGAATATATGTAAATAATATAATATACTAGCTTTGCCTCGCGGTTTCACCCGCATTGCTCCGCTCTTGTTGGCCTTAGCTTGATGATATACTATAGCCTTCCTCGATAAATGGGCTATCTAACACCGAAATAATTTTTCAAATTGGAACAGTAGTTCCTGAGACTAGCGCGTTCAAACAAACTAACAAACTCTTCAGGTTTATAATATTAGTACTTATAGATTTTAAAGCTCTATTTAAAAACATAATAAGAAACACACCGTTGGGGGTGATAAAATAAATTGATATTATTTGTATGTTGTAAATGCTCCCGGGTCAAAGCGGGTTAAGTAAATTATATGATTAACCAATAAATACAAGTTCAATTATCCAATTAAACTCTTTTCAGAGAAATTACTGTTAAAATATATTTGATGTTAAATATCGCCAATTTATATTGTAATTAGTGGAAAACGATACAGTCACCATTTAATTACACTAATAAACAATAGAATTATTATTTATTGAATTAATAAAGTGGATATTTATATATTTTATTAATTCATCAAGTCAATATTTTAATTTAAACCAAATTTTAATGACCACGACATGTAAAAAGACTGTCATATAATGAGTGAAAATGAACCAGCCTGGTATCTCGTCTGAGGACTAATTATAAATTATAATTAACTGACCTAACGAACTACGTACGTCTCATGAACTTTTTCTTGTATTTTCTTGGAATTTTATGTTCCGTTAGAGGTTCTCGAATATTAATTATATTCAACACATGAAGGATCGATAACGTTGGCCTAACTCTTCTTCTTGAGTTGCAATGGCAAAGTTCGCTAAATATTAAAATGATAAATTAAATATTTTTAATTGGGAGAAACAACTAAAACTAAAGTAAGCAGCGAAATTAATAGATTTATCGTAATAGTTTCATACATACTCCCTTAATATTTCTATCTGAAGCTTCACAAATTGGTATTGATATTTTTGATTCAAACCATAGAAATCTAAATAACAAGACACTAGAAGTCGTAAGCGCGCCTGACCTTGTCGCCACTCAGGTGATTTTCACACCACCAGTGTGTTCGTCACTGTTCAGTTGCTCTGGAGACGTATGTGTGTAAACATGGTGTGTTTCAGCATTTCCCATTGCGGAAATTCTTCCACAAGTTGTAATTATACTAATAAAGGCATAATATTTCATCGGTAAATATTTCTTTTTAGAAATAATGCCGTTTTTCCTTAAAATTATAGAATATTTACAAGTATTACGAGTGTCACCATAGTAATCGAAATAACAATGAATGACACAGTCGACCATTCTTATTATCACGTTTAACACAAATTTCAACCTTATTTCTATGAGTTTATGTTCAAAGTTATATCTATTGAAAATTGACAACCTCTGTTGTAGAAAAGCCGAATTTTTTTCGTATTGGAGCAAAAAGAAACAAAACGTCTCATATACTTAGGGATATTATTCTAAAATAAACCGTAAATTCGTGCGTTAGGATACATATTCAAAAGCTTAATTTAATATTTAAGTAAGTTAGTTTTCACTAAAATCAAGCTGTCCAATAAAAGGCATAGTTTACTTGTGTGTATTGTTTAGCTATCGGTTTAAATGTGTTGATTTTGGCGACAGCGGTTTTCATACGAATTATGACATTATAGCACTTCTATGTGTCTTGTTATTTAGATTTCTATGATTCAAACTAAGAAAAGCAGTACATACTAAGAAACTCAATATGTTTTATACTTTCCCGGCAGCGTCAGCATAATCTTAATTCCTCAACACAATACGTATATTCAAAATAATACCCCCAAAAGAATCAAAACAATTTCGTGTGTTCAAAACAAAGATCGTACGAGTGTCATGGCTACACAATGGTCAAGTGCCTTGTGACAAGGAAAGGGTCGACCCGCTCTGAGAAATATTATCCCAATTATATGAGGAGCTATCCTGCTAAGCTTTCGTTGTGTCCTTCCAAAAATGCGCTTATTGAAACCCTTTTGGAAAGTTTAAATCACTGAAAACCTTGTATTTATTGTTATGAAGCTCATTTGTAAGTAGTCATAAGTTCAAATCTAATATATATTACTAGCGGCCCGCCCCGGCTTCGCCCGTGGTACATATGAAAAATAGATGTTGGCCGATTCTCAGACTTACCCGATATGCACAGAAAATTTCATGAGAATCGGTCCACCCGTTTCGGAGGAGTATGCAGACTAACATTGTGACACGAGAATTTTATATATAAGAGAAGATAAAGGCGAAAGTTTGTAAGGATGTATGGATGTATGGATGTATGGATGTTTGTTACTCTTTCACGTAAAAACTACAGAACCGATTACAATGAAATTTAGCACACATATAGAGGGTAACTTGGATTAACACATAGGATAGTTTTTATCCCGGAAATCCCACGGGAACGGGAACTATGCGGGTTTTCCTTTGCAAACGCGGGCGAAGCCGCGGGCGGAAATCTAGTGTTAAAATAATTATTAATTGTAATCGTATTAAATAATCTACAAATCTTCTATCTACACTTATTATGTGTGTTTAATATCATATTATACTTTCCTTTTTATATTTTTATTGAATTTAGAATACGTAATCTATGTAGCACGTTGCATGTGCACCTTTGTTAGTTTATTAAGAACATGAAACTTAATAACTAATGAACATTTGACATTGAGTTAAACATAATGATGACCTCATTGAATAAACACAAAGAACTAAAACTATTTACTATGTACAAAAAGGTGGAGTTTGCAAAATTTAAACGAAACCTCATTTCGTTTGTCATGTCACCGTATAATTGCTATCATATATTTAAAGAACACTTCAGGCGCTTAATTAAAATTTCATGCGTAATTATTCACAGTATGATGAATATCGCTGTAACAGAAGCCGCAATCCTTGAAAATAATCACTCAAGAATGAAGATTATGATACTTTGTTCTATATACTTCACATGTATAAATTGTGTTCATGAACCTACTTTGATTTATAATTTACGAGACGGCCCGAATTTATTTAAGGACTTTGTTAAAAAATACGATAAGAAATATAACGAAGAAGAATACTACGAAAGGTACAATAATTTCATGCAAACGTTGCGGAAAATAAATCAAATCAACTCTCAAGATTCGCAAAAGGTACAGCCAAATCGGTATGCCGACCTCTCCGATAACGAGAGACAAGACATAATCGAACACACAACTAAAATCGACGTGGATCTTCAATTGCAATTGAAAGACGCTAGAAAACTTACGGTTGATTCAATGTTTAAATATATAAGCTTGTAACTTTATTAAAGACGTGAGTATGAATGTTATTGTCTTCTCATTCAGAACTATCAAATCAGATAAGCGGTTGGAAAATAAACCGCTACTTAAACTTTATAAGTATAATATTAACTTACTCAAGGCATTAAAATTAAAACAGATCCATTCAATTCCGCCAAATTGTAGGGATTTCCGTTTCGATGCGAGTTTTCCCAAAGGGTTTAGCTAGTTTAGAACTTTATGTTTGTATTCAATAGACGAAGTTGTCATAAATATGAGGAGCCTTCGCTTGTCTAACTTGAACGAACTACATCAAACTGTTTTGTTGACGCTAAACTTGCTATACTCAATATCCTGCTAGTCATGAAATGAGCGATTATGAACTCTTCTCTAACAGTTTGCTTGTAAAACAAACTTATTGATTTTATATATATAAAACAAAATTTAAGCCACTACGCAATCAGTGTTTAAAGTCCTAAGCGGATTTAGCTTAAGGCTAGTAACATAGTTTATGGGTTATAATATTTTATTTCTGGAATATAACAACTCATTTTGGATTATACAGCTTTATTTAAAATGTGAATTAGAATTATTGTAACCATATGGCATTAAATACCGACTATCTTCTTATATATAAAAATGAATCGCAAAATGTGTTGGTAAGCGCATAACTCGAGAACGGCTGAACCGATTTCGATAATTCTTTTTTTATTATATTCCTTGAAGTACGAGGATGGTTCTTATGTAGAGAAAACGTAAACATGTACCACGGGCGAAGCCGGGGCGGACCGCTAGTTGTATTTAAAATAACTATGACATAAGTTTGTTATAATTCGGGGGATTACGATGATGAAAATATTGATAGATCCATAATTTTTTACTTCAGTATCTAGGCAATTATGCATATATCATAATAATTATTAATATTGTATGTAACCTTACGTTATGATTTTTTTTTTATTATAGGACATTATTACACAAATCGACCTAGTCCCACAGTAAGCTCAATTAAGGCTTGTGTTGTGGGTACTAGGCGACGATAAATATAATATTTAATAAATACATATATAGATAATAACACCCAGACCCAAGAACAAATAATTGAGTTCATCACACAAATATTTGCCCTGACCGGGGATCGAACCCGGGACCGTCGCGTCGGCTCAGTAGGCAGTTAATTTACCACTGCGCCAACCGCGTCGTCAAAAAAAAAATGATGTTATAAACATGATTGAGGAGCTTATTGCCAGTGTAGCCTAACTAAGGCATAAGTAATTTGTAGTCCTGTGCACCGTTCACAGTTCAAATATTACACAGATATAAAAAAATGTTGTAGAGTTTTATTATAATTGTATGTAAGTATTTTATTGCTGTCAATGAACATTGAAGTACTTTGCTTGTACCAGTCCAGGCACTCAACTGAACTCTTTGCTATCTAGAATCAGTTAAACCATTGAAATTCAATTAACATACAGCGATTTAAACTTCAGATACTGCGATAAAGAGTGCTTAAAATGGATTTAACAGTTGAAAGTAATTTTTCAATCGCCCCAAGCGCTTAGAAGTGTTTTTCTAGCAAGCAAGAAATCCAATAAGTTTCGTGATTAGTGTCTGTCCTACGCCGACACGTTCACTCCGTTTTCAACTTTCTGTGGCAATTACGCCACTTGATTTCTTGATTATTGACTTCTACGAATCGACGTTCGATTCTATCTAGTATATAATACGATCTCACTTTGATAGTTTGAATTTGTTCGTAGAATTTTGCGTTCTACAAATGTTTGCGTGATAGATATGAGCTATAACTGGAATTGTAATAAAATGAAACGTATTAGGATAAATGTTTATTTTTGGGAATATTTGTAGAAGTGTAAATATTGTTACATTTAGCCAGGGATACATTTTGATGTTTAAATAAATTCGAAATATTGATGTTTAATTAAAAAGTGATTAAGTAGCATAAGAATTACGGCATACATCGACAATTAGATTTTAAAGAGGCTATAAAATAATCATCTTCGTGAGATTAATTTGCATTGACAGTTTCCGAAGGTCTTTTTCTAATGTAACATAGATTGATATTACCGGCTGCAAATGTCAGTGATGGATCCCAGAGGCAGTCTACACAGATTGCGAAATACATACTATGTGACGTGGCCATTAAAGATAGTTTACACCAGGGCCAGGATTATAAATAAGTATACCTACTGAAACAGAAAATACTATGTACTAGCTTCCGCCCGCGACTCCGTCCGCGCGGATGTCGGTCTTCGCGTGGATG